>OX457051.1:10724850-10849850 GCA_949752735.1 Lumbricus terrestris | reverse complement strand
ATGCTTATTCAAATCATTGGATCTTCGTTGAACCACTTTCTTTATCTTGCAGGGTCATTTCGATACCTAATCAATGTAGACCTATACTAATCATGTCTGCGTAATATCATCGTTTGCTGTTTCCTGCAGTCTTAACAGTCCTGCGATTTACACTATTATATCCAATTCGTATCTGCTGTCATCTAATTCTCTTCTCATCTTGTTTTAGCCATTCACATCCGCATAAGAAAATCGCTTTTCTTATCGTCTCGTATATTTTTATCCTGTTTTTTTTTCTTATCGTCTCGTATATTTTTATCGTGTTTTTTTCTTTTCGTCTCGTATATTTTTATCCTGTTTTTTTCCTTATCGTCTCGTATGTTTTTATCCTGGTTTTTTTCTTATCGTCTCGTGTATTTTTTATCCTTTTTTCTTCGTTACTTCTCTGCTCCTATACGAAAATCGTTAGTTCTTCTTAATTGTCAAAAATTGCTAATTGTTTGCTTCAATTTTCCTACGGAAGCATGCCATACCAGTGTCCTAGTATACATAAACACACACAGGCGACTGTATTCGTGCGCTCTATATATAGGCGACAGCGTTTGCATTAATGCATTTACACATTAATAACTGATGAAGGGCCCGCTGTTAACGACAGTTTAAATCACACAGATTGCTGTGTTATAGAGAACGCCTCTTATTGCTTTTCTGCAGCGGCGCTCTATCAAGTACCGTATACTAATAAAGAAACGAGCGTTGCGTGGGAGAACATTAGAGACTTACCTCTTCAGATGTTATATGGAGCGATATGACCGTAAATGCTTAGATATATGAACAATGTGCGGACATTTTTTATACTTTCGCAGATATGAAATATGCATGTAGGTATACACTGTACAGTGGCGCAGACAATGGGGGGTTTCGGGGGTTAAACCCCCATTGGCCTAGGAAAAGAGTTTTTTAAGGTTTGTCCACTTAAATAAGAAAAAAAACAGTTGCTTGCAGTAACAATTGTTTTTCTTACTTTATTCCCTTTGTTACTTTATTCCCTTTTAATTTACTGTGATACTGCTGGGTTGGTGTCAGAAAAGGCATCCAGCCTGGCCATAAAAACCCCAACCACACCCCCCCTATCATAAATTCCTGGCTACGCCACTTTGCATGTATTTATATAGACATTTATATAGCGCCTTAACAATAACCTCAGGGAGGCGATATAATTGTGAAAAACATGTTGATTGTGGTAATGTTACACAGTGTGGTGTGGAGGCTTGCATTTGAAGCTGCATATAATTATGGATCATGAAAACAACAGTTTGCACGTGCTTCTCATTACCACCTTATGCGCTGCCGCGACATGTCCGTTGATTACATTCAAAGGCGTAAGCAAAGTATTGTATTGTATTCGAAAATGTGAACAATCTAAGCTACTCTAAAATGAACATTTTGTACAGCGCTTCTAACAGCTGACCAGTTCAGAAGCGCTCTCAGCGTGACACCCCGTGAAACGAGAAAGGTCTTCAAGCAACGAATAGATGCAAGTGCATTCACAATTTCAAACCATGGAATACTGCTACGAATTGCAAATTTGCAAGGGGAAGGTGATCCCACATCGAGGGATCCACAATGGCGAAGGCTGATGCATTAACACTACACTACACATAGTACACAATGACTACACTGTCTACACAGTGGCCTGTATGTGTTTTTAGTAACACTAAGCTACACCAAGACGCATCCCGAAGTAACACTACACTTTCCTACACCATGTCGCATCCCGAAGTAACACTACACTACACTATGACGTATCCCCAAAAAAACTACACTATACATCCTAACGCATTCCGAAGTAACACTGCACTACACCATGGCGCATCTCGAAAAAATACTACACTAGGCTACATCATAACGCATTCCGAAGTAACACTACACTTTCCTACACCATGTCGCATCCCGAAGTAACATTACACTACACCATTGCGCATCCAGAAGTAGGCCTAAGGTTAACGTTGCTGAGGTTTCATTCGAAAACTTTAAAGTGTCTCTTACTGAAGAGCGTTTCATGCATTGCCATGACCTGCCAACGCAATAATAATTAATCTAAGGCAGAGAGAGAATAGGTTGAAACCGCGAACATACATGACATTTTATAGCAGATGTCTGGATTCATATGTCTTAGCAACCGGATTCAATGGCGCAGAGGCAGGAAATGAGTTTTCAAGTTGGCAGTATATGAACACTTCTGTATGTGAAGTGGACATCATTTGACAGGAAGAATATGAAGCAGTGTTCGTCAAAAAATAGATTTGTACAATAATACAGTACAACTGAAATCTGATGTTGCCCTCCTTACAAAACTCAGAAGTAGGCCTACACCAAGAGCGGATACAGAAATTTTCGGAGGGGGCCAAAATTTTCGGTCTTGATACAGGGGAAATACTTTTGTCTTGGTCGCCGAAAACTCTGATGGCCTCTTTTAACGGCCTACGCAGGTGCTAATGGGGGGACGTCAACTTTCCGAGCCATAACAGCTGGTAAAAATAAAGCAATTTCTA
This sequence comes from Lumbricus terrestris, assembly GCA_949752735.1. NCBI lineage: Eukaryota > Metazoa > Annelida > Clitellata > Crassiclitellata > Lumbricidae > Lumbricus > Lumbricus terrestris. The sequence goes on along the minus strand of OX457051.1, from coordinate 10,847,316 downwards.
AATTGGGGGGCCATGGCCGGATTGGCCCCTGGAACCACCCCTGGTCTAAGCACACGTCTCGACGACGCAACTGCAATTGTATTGCAGAGCAATAAATTGTTAGTGAAGGACTTGAATCTCAAGGTCCTTACACAGTAACCGCCTTGGGCGGGGATCGAACCCGTACTCTCTGCGTTACAGGCCGACCACTCTAACCTATCGGCCACAGTGCCTCACCGTGTGCACCGTGTGTATCACGATATTTTCAGGGCCGGATTAAGAAATGTGGGAGAGCCCTGTTCGGAAAATTTTTGCGGATCTTCGGTCGAAAATTCTGATGACTTTTTAAAAAAATCGAATATTTCGTAGAATATACCATCGATTGTTCCCCTCCATAAAAGTTGATGACCTTTTTAATCGTTTGGTTGAAATTTTTGTAAAAATCTATAAAAAAAATCCCGCATGTGTGTGGGTTCCTCTAAAGTGTGGGGGTCCCTATTCGGCCGAACATGTTGAACATGCCTTAATCCGGCCCTCGATATTATTAAGACACTGCACCCTGTAAACTCATAAAGATGGCGTGCTTATGACTATGTCACTCAAAGACAACTCTTTTCTGCTTGGTTTAGGTCGGGAGTGCCTCCGAGGAGAAATCTTGAAGGGACGCCATATAAATTTTAGTCCATTGGTTGAATTGTTCTAAACATGTGCGGTTCAAGACAATTCGCATATTGAAGATAACTCAAAGACAAAGATGTCTGTATTGCATGAGTTGTGAATCACCTTTGTCTGATTAATTACCTGAAATAAACTATGATTGATTGGTGGATTAGTTGATCGATTGATTGATTGATTGATTGATTGACTGACTGATTGACCGATTAATTGATTGAGTGATGGATTGAATGATTGATTGGTTGATTGAACGTGTAGACAGATGTATTGAGGGACTGTTCCAGAAAGAAAGTGCAATCTTCTGACATAGAAAGTAAAAAAGGTGCATTGCGTTTATCGTGCACACAGTGCCACACACAAGTGCGTTGGCTCCGATTTGTTTTTCGCCTTTTTCTTCCGATTTTGTCGCTCAACATAATTATTGTGAAGTTCATCATCCTCTCTGCGGATAATCTTTCCTCGTCTTTCTCTCGTCTAAAAACCTTCCCATTCTCTCGGGGCTGAACGCACTGGGAGCGCTTCTGAAAGGGCTCTTGCTGCGAGAAGCGCTTTTTAGGGGGTCAAATACAATACAATACAATACAATAGGCACCATGAGCTCGAGTCTATTGGTGCGACACCACAGAGCCTGCACTTCTGCGTAGCCCGAGGAGCGCAACAATTCCCCACCGTTGTGGCTCAAGACCGTTACAGATAGAGCCCTTATTTGCGCTTGGGCAGTGCCGTCAATTGCGACGCGTGTCTACAACAGGGAGCCAGTATATCACTTCAAACATCAATTCTACTTAAACCAGAATAGGCTACTTAAGGCGACCGCTTGACCTGGGAGCACTGCATAAGGCAGAAAATCAAAAGGCAGAAAATCAAAAGGCAGAAAATCAAGAGGCAGAAAATCAAAAGGCAGAAAAATAATAAGGCAGAAAAGTCAAAAGGCAGAAGAATCAAAAGGCAGAAAATCAAAAGACAGAAAAATCAAAAGGCAGAAACTCATGAAGATGTTGCATAACCAACTCAATATTTATTCCGTAGTGTTATAACACAAAAAATATAAAGCGCCATTAGCGTTATAAATGTCCTGATTCACCAACTATTTCAAAACATACAAAAATCGGCCTGTAATATTATAATCATAGATGTAAAAAACGATGAAAATAAAATAACAAACGGAAAACGTGGTTTTTTCCGAAATAATAAAAAACGAAAAAAACCCATAAAAACGGAAACGGAAAATAATTTGCCTTTGTTACATCTGAAATTTCATTTTCAGCTTGAAAACCTTGCTTCCTATACAATTTTATCAAGAAACTGCAAATAACACAATTTAGTTTTAGGCCAAAATAATTGGTATACGTAACATTAATCTACCACAGCTATATTCTTCTCATATAACTTTGGTTTAATAAGAAATTCGGACAAATTAAAGGCATTGAAATCTTTCAATTTTAAATTGTAGACATAAGTCCACATTATAAGTTTATGCTGATCGACATAACACAATTAAAATCTATTCAGAAGCAAAAACCACAGATGTGTACCAAATTATATATTGTACATTTGTACTTAAAATTGTTACTTATAAATATTAATTATAGGCCCAAGAATTTTATATCAAAATAACTCTTGCAAATTTCATTTCTTGTAGAACCTACTACATGTGTTTCTCAAATGATGACTTAAACAATTACATAAAGACCCTATAGCTGCATCCTTGAGAGTACGGTGAAAACGTAGGCCTATACGGAATATTAGACAAAAATTAAATTAAGGAAAATAATATTAGACGGTAAATAATTAAATAAAGTTACATAAAAATCAAAAAAAAAACCGATAAAAAACGATGGGAAAAAGAAAAAACCAAAAAACGACGTTTTTTTGAGAGAATAAAAAACGAAAAAACGTTTTTACAACTATGATTATAATGTTCGATGTTCTGCCTTTTCATTTTCTGCGGTCAGATTATTGTTTGTTTAATGCAAATAACTGCCGTTTGGTTTTCTGCCTTTTGATTTTTCTGCCTTTTGATTTTTCTGCCTTTTGATTTTTCTGCCTTTTGATTTTTCTGCCTTTTGATTTTTCTACCTTTTGATTTTTCTGCCTTTTGATTTTCTGCCTTTTGATTTTCTGCCTTTTGATTTTCTGCCTTTTGATTTTCTGCCTTATGCAGTAGACCCCTTGACCTCAATCTCTTTTCAAAAATAGCTCATCAGGTTGCATTCCTTATGAAAGCTACCTGCATGCTTGAATAGATGACGCGCTGTCTTGGATCTTGAGCGTGGCGTCTCCTAATGGAGCATTAATTGGGTAATTATAATTATTATTTGTTCAGGTCTCTCTCCAGAATCATGGCATGCATGAGTTGATGTATAGACATAAGTGACGAAAAAACACATAATTATATAATGAGAAAAGAGGGTTCTGTGTCAGTATAATTCTGTGAAACGCCTGGCTATATAAGTTTCAGATGATAGCGTTTTAAGCTGTTCATTCTGTATTTTAACGTCGGTATTGTACATTTGTACTTAAAATTGTTACTTATAAATATTAATTATAGGCCCAAGAATTTTATATCAAAATAACTCTTGCAAATTTCATTTCTTGTAGAACCTACTACATGTGTTTCTCAAATGATGACTTAAACAATTACATAAAGACCCTATAGCTGCATCCTTGAGAGTACGGTGAAAACGTAGGCCTATACGGAATATTAGACAAAAATTAAATTAAGGAAAATAATATTAGACGGTAAATAATTAAATAAAGTTACATAAAAATCAAAAAAAAAACGATAAAAAACGATGGGAAAAAGAAAAAACCAAAAAACGACGTTTTTTTGAGAGAATAAAAAACGAAAAAACGTTTTTACAACTATGATTATAATGTTCGATGTTCTGCCTTTTCATTTTCTGCGGTCAGATTATTGTTTGTTTAATGCAAATAACTGCCGTTTGGTTTTCTGCCTTTTGATTTTTCTGCCTTTTGATTTTTCTGCCTTTTGATTTTTCTGCCTTTTGATTTTTCTGCCTTTTGATTTTTCTGCCTTTTGATTTTTCTACCTTTTGATTTTTCTGCCTTTTGATTTTCTGCCTTTTGATTTTCTGCCTTTTGATTTTCACTCATTCGTCAACGCTAATTGACAACATTTTCACAAATGCTTGGTCTAATATTATTGAATCTAAGATTGTTGTATCTGATATCTCTGACCATTTGCCTGTCTTAACCTCCTTTGATCTTGAAATGCCTAGCTCTAGGAACTCCTCATTTGAGGAATCCCGAATTATTAACGAAGAAGGAAGGGCTAATTTTAGCAATTATCTTTCTGAAGCAGATTGGACTCCTATTTTTGAAACCTGTCGCTTGAAAGATGCTAACAAAGCATATGACTTGTTTATGAAAGAATATAAAAGAAACTATGATAAGGCGTTTCCAATAAAAACTAATATAAATAAAGGAAAACCCATACTTAAACAACCCTGGATGACTCCTGGACTTCTCAAATCTAGTAAGAAAAAAGCTAAACTTCATTTAAAATATGTAAAGGTCCCTACCCTTGCCAATAAAAATAAGTTTGTTTCATACAGGAATAAATTTAAAACAATTAGAATGAAGGCTGAAAAGCATTACTATGCTGTTGAATTTACCAAGCATGTTAATAATTTAAAGAAAACTTGGACCCTCATTCGAAGTATAATTAAAATGGATGAACAACATATTAAAATTGAAGCACTAAAAATCAATGGAATAAGAAATGATGACCCTAAAGTGATGGCTAATACTTTTAATAATCTCTTCTCTGACATCGCTCATACTCTTGCCAAACAAATTCCCGCTCCTAAATCTCCTTTTAACACATACCTTGACCCGCCACTTCCTTATTCTTTTGGCTTGGTTCCTACTTCACCTGAGGAAATAAAAAATTTGAGCCACTTGATCCACGACAGTCACAGCCGTGGCGTTGATGATATCGACCCTCATATTGCTAATTCTTACATTTCTCAAGTCGCAACCCAACTAGCTGAAATAATTAATTGCTCCCTCAATACTGGAGTTGTACCTGATGCTATAAAAATTGCAAAAATAGTCCCTATTTTTAAAAAGGGTGACAGGGAGAACCCTTCTAACTATAGGCCCATATCCATTCTTCCTTTTTTTGCCAAGTATTTTGAAAAAATAATGCATGATAGGCTCAATAAATATGTAGAAAAATCTCATATTATTTTTCCATACCAATATGGCTTTCAATCTGGTCGATCTACTTTTATGCCTTTAATTGATATGTATGATAAAATTTCTAAGGCCTTTGAAAACAATGAATATTCTATTGGTATCTTCTTCGATTTAGCAAAGGCCTTCGATACTGTGAATCATGAGATCCTATTAAAAAAATTAGCTAATTATGGCATCAGAGGCATCCAATTAGCTTGGTTTACCAGTTATCTCGAAAGACGTCTCCAGTGTGTTTCCTGCAATGGAGCTCTCTCAGACTTTAGAGTTGTTAGATATGGTGTGCCCCAAGGTTCTAATCTCGGACCCTTGCTTTTTCTTCTATACATTAATGACTTGCCTAATATATCTCCTACTCTTTCATTCATCTTGTTTGCTGATGATACAAATGTCTTCTACTCTCATAAATCCTACCAGAGTCTAATGCAAACAGTAAACAATGAACTTGTCTTCATAGCCGAATGGTTCTCTGCTAATAGACTTTCCTTAAACATAGATAAAACTAACTTTATGCTCTTTCGAACTAATAAAAAGATGTGCCCCCAGAATGAATTGCAACTGTCTATCAATGATACCTCCATAACGCAGGTTAGCTCCACTAAATTTCTTGGTGTGTACATAGATCAACACCTCACATGGAACGATCATATTAAATATATCTCTGCCAAGGTTGCAAAAAGTGTTGGTATCCTTCGTCGAACTTCCCATATACTCCCCCCCACTATCCGTGTTAAATTGTACTACTCATTAATATATCCTTATCTCTCATACTGTAATTTAGTTTGGGCATCTACATATAAATCCAGGCTCAATAAATTAGTACTTCTCCAAAAACGTGCAATACGTATCATAGCTGGAGTTAAGCCTTTTATTCACTCAAGTCCTTTATTTCAATCATTTAATTTATTAAAGTTTCACCAAATAATGACTTTCCAGATAGGAGTCTTTATGTATCGGTTCACCCATGATCTTCTTCCCCTTAACTTTGCAGGGTATTTCCAAAAAGGATCTGAAATTCACTGCTATTCCACCAGGAACTCCTCTCATTATCGAGCCATATCCGCTCGTTTAAACTCAAGAAGATTCCATATTAAATATACTGGACCAGGTATATGGAACTCGTTTCCTAGTCATGTTCAACAAGCTTCCAGTTTACAAAGAGCAAAAACATTACTGCGCAACTACTTGGTTAATGACTGCAAAGATATTTAACCTTGTAGGCACTGATTTTATTTTACTTTATTATTATTTGTTGTGTTTGTTTTGCGTTCTTTAGTTAAGTTTACTACATTAATTGTCATCTCATGCTGTTCTTTTAGCCTATTGTTCAATTCATTATGTCAACCGTCTAGCCATCTGTTAAAATTGCATATGTAATTAGGTGTCCCTGTTAGCGGGATATTCATCCCTTAGGGCCTTCCTTGTTACCATCCGATAATGTGAAGCATGTTATACTATGTCTATTGTGTATGTTGATGGTTGGTTACAATAAATGAATTGAATTGAAAAAAAAAAGAGTATATATGTGTGCCTGAAGCGTGTATGATCTGTAATCGTTTCCTATGGTAGTTGAAGAGACCGAATTTTTCAAACCAAATGTCTTTTAGTAAGAACTGAGAAATCATTTAAAGAATTTTTACTAAATAATTGTTTTCTGAATATTGCCCGAACAACCTATTTTCGTTGCTGCATCTCTTTTTAGGTTTTTATCCATCCCCAACAATCTTGAATCTTCTGGTCTCCTTTCAGGTCATAACTCACCGCCTCAATATTGCAAATCCTAACTGCCTTCCTTTCTATACCTGCCTGCCACACTCCCTGTTTTCCATGCCTCCCTTTCCTCTTTCCACCGCCCTCTGTCTGTCTGTCTGTTTGTCTGCATGCTTCCATTCTTTTTTCACCGTCCTCTACCTGTCTGTCTGTATGCTTGTCTGTCTCTGTCTCCCTCTGTCATCCCGCACTATCTTTGACTCTCTTTCCCTCATTCTCTATCTCGCTTAGTCTGTATGCCTCTGTCTCTTCTTCCTTTACTTTCTTTACCTATCTCCGTCTTTCTATATTTTGACCTTCTTCTTTCTTCTCCTCGTCTACCCGTTTCTTCTTTTGCCCTCTTCTCAATCATCGTCCAATTCGATGCCTTATTTGTCATTGCTTCCAATTGAACGACGATCACTTCTGCTTGTGACAGAACATTTCTCATCCTCTCTCCAGATCTTCTTCATTTCTATGCCAACCATTTCTCTTCTGCAGCTGCTCTGTACCTTCGCAGTCTCTCTCTTTCTCTTTCTCTTTCTCTTTCTCTCTCTCCCCCCCTCTCTCTCTCTCTCTCTCTCTCTCTTCATCTTTCTCTTTCTCTTTCTCTTTCTCTCTTTCTCTCTCTTTCTCTTTCTCTCTTTCTCTCTCTCTCTTTCTCTTTCTCTCTTTCTCTCTGTCTCTTTCTCTTTCTATCGCTTTCACTCTCTTTCTCTCTCTTTTTCCCTTTCTCTCTTTCTCTATCTCTCTCGCTCTCTCTAGCTTTCTCTCTTTCTCGTGGTCTGTCTGTGTCTGTGTCTGTCCCTCTCTCCCTTTATCTCTGTCACACACACACACACACACACACACACACACACACACACACACACACACACACACACACACACACACACACACACACACACACACACACACACACACACACACACACACACGGACACCCACACAACCCCACGCACACTCTCTCTTTCTCTTTTCTCTTATTCACTGTGTTTCTGTCGATCAGTTTGTCTGTCTATCTGTCTCTCTGTTACACTCTTCGTTTGATTCACTCACTCACACACCCACACACACAATCGCTCGCTCGCTCACTTACTCATTCACTCACTCACTCACACACAGACTCACTCATGCGTTTACTCGCTATATCTATCCATCTATCCATTGATCCATCCATCCATCCATCCATCCATCTATCAATCCATCTATCAATCCATCCATCCATCCATCTATCCATTGATCCATCCATCCATCCATCTATCCATCTATCCATTGATCCATCCATCCATCCATCCATCCATCCATCCATCCATCCATCCATCCATCCATCCATCCATCTATCAATCCATCCATCCATCCATCCATCCATCTCTCAATGCATCCATCAATCCATCCATCCATCTATCAATCCATCCATCAATCCATCCATCCATACATCCATCCATCTATCAATACATCCATCAATCCATCCATCCATCAATCCATCCATCCATCCATCCATCTATCAATCCATCTATCAATCCATCCATCCATCCATCTATCAATGCATCCATCAATCCATCCATCCATCTATCAATCCATCCATCAATCCATCCATCCATACATCCATCCATCTATCAATACATCCATCAATCCATCCATCAATCCATCCATCCACCCATCCATCCATCCATCCATCTATCATTGCATCCATCAATCCATCCATCCATCCATCCATCCATCCATCCATCCATCCATGCATTCATCAAGTCCTCACGTCCGTCCCTCTGTCTGTCTGTCTGTCTGTGTGTCTGTCTGTCTGTCTGTCTGTCTCGATTTAGCTATATGAACATGTGCATGCATATAAATAAATGCATACAATATTTCTTTTTCTCTCTCTATTTCTCTCTCCTATCATTTCATCCTTTTATCTGCAGTTTTCAGTGAAATAATCGACCAATAGGGAAGTGCGTATTATATGCGTTCTATACATCGACGTCAGCGAATGAATGATGAACGAATCCCCGAGGAATGACAACCATTTCGAGATGGTCCAATGATAAGATAGGCGAGGATGCTGCACCACACTATCGACCAAAATTATATAGCGCCCAAAATGGTTTTCATATATATCCGGCGCGCTCGCCCATATACAGCAATTCGAGGCGCCGTGCATTAAGCTAGTCCGGATTAGCGTATATCGATGCATGTAATGCCATCACTTAATCCTCGGCGCGAAGCACAATTTATGGCTTGGTTACGGCCAGACTTTGCTGTGGTTCCGTTGGGAATGGGGTTCAGGCGTTGCAGCGATTTGGTTGGCAGGTAGAAGGCGAGTTACTGCAGTACTGGTCCCATGGGATGAGTGCTCTGGCCGGGTAGCGTCAGCGGGCATTAAGAGGGACCGCGAGGGTTTCGTGTTTGCGGCGCTAAGCATGATGTGGGGTTTGCGCGTGCCGCCGCCGTTGCTGAAGACGGATCTTTGATGGTGATCTATGCTAGTAGTGTCGTTTCGCTGTTGGTGGGGAGGGTGGGATTTGGGGGAATCCACCCATTCTGGGTGCTTTTATGTGTTTTGTTTGGCCCACAGCAAGGGTGAAATTATTTATGCAGATTTGCAGCGCTGGCTCCCGATCGTGGACTGAATCACATTCAAGATCGTCATCATGGGACGAACATCAATGGTTGGTCTTGTCCCAGAGTACATGAGGGAGCTCTGTGTTTCTGTCTCCAACCAACCAGGTCATCGATCCTTGCGCTCTGCGGATCGTGGGGACTTGAGAGTCCCGCGCTCTCGTATATCGATGCGGGCCTAACGTGTCTTCTCGTGTATTTAACCCTCATGCTGGAATCGTCTTCCATTAACAATTATTCGCGGGGCTGCACTGCTCGAATCTTATGAAACATTCTCAAAGTCAAATTATATCGCTCTTGTTTCGAACTGTCGGGTAGCTATACATTAAGCGTCTTCTTGAGGTTTTTTTAATTTTTTTATTTTAGTTATTAGTGTGTAAGTCTCTGAGGGGGAAAATAATTATAGGTCTAATGGTGATGGAATAATAAAATTATTATTTCTGTTGCGGTTTTTGACAAGTGTTTGCGTGCTTCCTTCAATGCAAACTTCTCTGACAATATAGTTTTTCATCTCAAATAGCCATTTATAAGCCCGAAGTCACCTGCCACATGATATAGCCAATCAACACGCCAGACATGCGCGCATACGCAGATGTTTTTGTCCACGAAGATCGACGTCGTTTTTTTGCTAAAGTCTTTCAACAGAGCTATGGAGATGAGACTGCCAGAAAATGAACGATCCCCTTAAAGAATTCGATCAAGGTCACGTGGTCCGACGACGACGAATGATGAAACGCTCCCTTTGGAATCAAGAGAAATTTTATGGAAGGCTCCCTTGATGTTTTTATCGCCCAGGCGTATACGGTCCTCTGGTATTGCGATAATTTAGCTGTACGCTGATGCCGGTGGAAGGGTTTATTGCATCGTACGAGGAAGCTTGTCGTTAGCCTGTAGACTATGTATTGATAAATGGTATTTTGCGCAGGAGAAATTGCTCGCATATAAGACGCAATGCAATACATAGACGCCGTGCGCAGCGATTTCGGATCTAATGAGACTTTGAAATGACTTACGTCGGATAAATCACAGCCTTGTTCGGAAATGACCGGAGAAAAAAACGCCGCTTGAAGGCAGAAAAATGGGCAAATGTTGGGAGAAAAACGTCGGAAGAAGGACGCAAAGTAGGCGGGGAAGCTCGATGAAAGGCAGAAAAAAGCCGTCATCATCAAACAGTGCGCGTTTTATATCTCAACGGCAAACTACAAAATAAATGCCTGAGGTATTATCCAGAAGAAAAATGGATGAGACACAAAGGAAAGCATCAGGCAGAAAAACTGGATGAAAAGCAGGAGAAAGATGCATGGCGCTAAATATATTTAAAGACACCGTATGGTTGACTCAATGGCTTGATAAGATTCTTTTTCTCGCCCGTTTCTCTTTATTTAGCAATCACGCGCATTAGATATAGTCCACAATATATCTAGGACTGGAGAAGACAGCATTTTGCACAAATCTGCTAAATCAAATGTGACTAGCTCACATTAATTTTATAGTAAATCCAGGTTTTAAAGTTGGTGAGAACGCGCGGCAACGGCGTCCTATAATATGCACTGCCTTCGAAGTTCTTCGCTATAATAGAGCTCCAGCTGCTCACTATGAATGGAACCTTGGAAGCACATGCGTTCCAACTCTTCTTCTTCTTCTTTCTCCTCCTCCTCCTCCTCCTCCCTCCTCCTCCTCCTCCTCCTCTTCTTCTTCTTCTACTTCTTCTTCCTCTTCTTCTACTTCTACTTCCTCTTCTTCTTCTTCTTCTGCTACCCTGTTTCGCTGCATAGATTAGGCCTCCCAGAAATTTGCGATCTTGCGCAGCGCAAATTTTGCGCAAATTTCCAGGTTTAGCGCAACAGCGCAAAAATTGGCAATCAGCGCGATTTTAGCGCAAATTTTGACAAAATCTTGCTAATTTATTTAAATTGAGCTTTGATTGACTTAAAATCACCACGGCCCATAACATTTCAACATAGCAACGACGACCGATGTGCGATAATCAAGATGGCGGCCGCCGAACGGGATGAAATTATAGATGAATTTTTAGTTAAAGATCGATATTTTTGGTAGTAACGCGCAAAATTATAGTATAGAAAATTCCAGAACTTCACGGCCACACAATGAAATGTGTTAGACGAAGTTTCTCAAAGCGGTCACACAGCAGCGTTGCTTGCTGTCTCGGCTGATGACAGAACGAACGCATTTAATCTATAGGCGTCAGGCGTGCTCACAAAGACGGAAGGCTAGTACTCAGCACGTTATGTAACTTGCTGATTCATTATAATAATTATAAGCATTTATAATAGTATTTTGAAGTTACATTTGTAGTAACGTAGATTTCGGTGGGCGTAAATTTTGCAAAATTAAAATTATTTGGATCGTCTAAATACATTAATCTTATGTCTATAGGAACTTTCTAACTGCATTTTTGGCTTGATTGTCTAATTTCTAGAACGCCAAAGCTTTACACTAAATGACAAAAACACTGTTAGATGCTTTGGTGCACTGATTCAATGGAAAAATTACGAACAACTTGAGCAAATTTTTGAGTTTTTTGGCGCAAATTTCTGGGGGCCCTAGCTATTAAGCTTTCTAATTACAATTAGGCTACGACTAAAAATAAGCCATGATAATTATTTATATATGTATATATATAGGCCTATATATAATATATGTTCAGAAGATGGTTTATTATAGTACTCAAGCACGACATAATAAAACAAGTAATCGATTTGATTCTGTTCATAATTACAGAATGCACGGTAGGCTATATGTTCTAAGCCACCGGAACAAGTTTCATTTCGGCTGCTTTTAAGGAATAAGTATAGCTATACTTCCAAAGATACCAATAAATCCCCCTTTCTATAACAGTGTCATTTCGATTATGATATTTGCCATTAAGACTAGCGTCACCACAGTAAAAGTACCACCACGCTCCACCGTACCTCCCGGCACAGTTCCATCCTTGATTGTAATCGATGGTGGAGAATTGTCATCCGTTGTTGAAATACATACTGTCACCTGCAGATTATAATGATAACTTTCCAACACTCCATCATCAGCAAACTTTATGTTAATAACAGAAAATGTGTTGCCAAATTAACTGCTCAGGTGCACTTCTTTTACGAGGATTCAGCAGAAATGTCTGACTGGCCTTTAGGCATTGGTGTAACATTTTATCAAACATTTGAGAACCTCATAACCTCGTCCTCCAGGAGTCATTAGGTTCGACCCCAGCCTCGAGGAATTTATCCACGCACATGTCATCCCTTATCGCTTCCTTAATTAATTCCTTATCGGTCCCGCTCGTTATTAAAATTATTAGTCATTGGCGAAGTCGCCAACACCTCATCTTATCACAAGATTTCCATAGCGCCATTATAGCGATGAACAAGGTACTTATAGTTCAATCGCTTAGAAAGTCACAATACATAATTATACATTGCTATGGGGGTAAGGAAGATGAGAATAGCGACTGCATCATGGTAAGTCCATCTCTCCTGATCCGCGATTGAGTCTGAAATAATTTATACGAACTGTGAATTACTACGGTTTTCGTTTCGGGTGAAGATGACCAGTTAGGGGCCATGTTGCTGGAAAGAGAGATATTGCAGCCGACCGCCTTTTACGCACACGTCCGACGTTTAGTAAATCCCTGATGGAGACAGTCGGTGTTTCTTCTCTGGGGCGCACGTACGTCAATTCGCTTCATTGAACCGGAGGTAAAATTCAATGGCCAATAATACACAGATGCTTTACTCGTGAAAGGTCTTCTACCTGAAATTCGAGAACTCTGATTTTTACATTTTCCAGCAAGGTGGTAAGCTTACTCTAGCGCACAGAGCTCGAGAAACGGTTGCACTTCCGACAAATGAAATTCCTGACTTCATAATTCCTACACTATGGCCCCTAACAGCCCAGATCTGAATTCCGTCGATTATAAAATATGGAGATGCACGCAGGAAATGGTGTACAAAACGAAGGTCCGTGATGTTGAAGATCTTCGTAAGCGAATCGTGAAAGCTTGGAACGATCTTGACCAGCGAATTATTGACTCGGCGGTGCGTGTATGGCGCAAGCGATTTCGCGCATGCGTAGAAGCTAAAGGCTGGCAGTTTGAGCACAAACTGAAAATCTGTTTACATTGCCTGCTATTTAGCTATAATTTTCCTGAATTTCATTGAGATTGCTTGAATATTGTTAAAATTATAACAATTTTTCTAGGGGCTTTGTTTTTTATGCCTCATGGTGTATATAATCAAAACAAAATCGATAGGCAGCGTGTCAAGTCCAGAGAGTCAGGCAGGCAGATAGATGGACGGCTAAGGTGGGTGATGTTTAGAGTTGAAATGGCGAGAGATGTGAGGAGAAGTGGAAGAATCAGGATATGATTTGTGAAAGAGCAATGTTTTCGGTTTTGAGTGAAAGACCTTTAGGGAGATAGCGAGAGGTGGAGTTTTGGTGAGTTCGTATGATGGGTCGGAAGTTTGACGTAGTGCTGTCGCAAATTTGTTCCAAAAAGGTGGAACTGCAATGGCTATGGAGCGGTTTGCGAATTTCAGTGATGAAGTGATAGGAGGGCGAAGCAGTGTAATGGATGATGAGGAGCGTGTTGAACGAGGTGGCTGGATGGTGAACAACTGACGAAGGTAGAACGGCTGGGATGATGGAAGTGTATTGTAAGTGAGTGAGAGTACTTTGTATTCGATGCGTTCAAGTATTTTGAGCCAGTGAAGTGATTTCAGGATGGGAGTGATGTGGTGACGTTTGGGGGTTTTAGTGACAGCACGGGCGAGAGCATTCTGGATAGCTTGGAGGCGGTTAATTTGGGTGGTATCAATGTTTAAGAAGAGAGAATCGCAGTAGTCAAGTTTCGCATGAACTATAGATGTGGCAATTATTGAGGATGCATTGGGCGGATTCTGTGAAGGTCATGAAGCAAGAGCGAGAGAGATGGGTGACGTGATCAGAGAAGCTCAAGTTTTGATCACAAGTAAACCTAGGTTTCTGACAGGAGAATTTGAAGTAATGTGTGAGTGGATGCGGAGTCAATGTTGATGGATATACATGTAGAAAGATCTGGGATTTTCTTGAGTTGTTCACGCAGGCCTATAAGAACAAATTCAGTTTTGGAGGGGTTCAGACAGAGGAGATTTTAGGTCATCCAGGAGGTGATTTGGGTGACCACACAGAGAAGATTATCTATGGAGTCAGAGAAGCTGCTTGGAGAGAAAGAGTTGAACAATTGATGATGGTCGACTGTGGATGCTTTTATGAGGGAACTGAGGGGAGTGGTGTAGAGGATGAACAAGAGAGGCCCGAGGACAGAACCTTGCGGAACACCACAGGTGAGAGGGCATGATTGAGATGACGTTTCAAGTGTTTTGATTGAGAAAGAGCGTGAAGAGAGATACGACTGAATCCAAAGGAGAGCAGTAGTGTAAGGAGGGATCTTCTAGAACAATGGAGCTATGACGTCACCGGGTTCAAGGTCAAGGTCACGGTCAGAGTCAAGGTCATCTTAATTAGGTCACATTAATTAGGACATATTAATTAGGTCGCATAAATTAGGTCATATTAATTGGGTCACGCTAATTAGCTATATTAATTAGGTCATATCAATTATATTATATTAATTAATAATAAATCAGGAGGTTAGATCCCATGGGCATGGCATCTCTCACCTTCCATAGCCTTTCACATCACCCTCCAACCCTCCATTCCACCCCTCCCCACACACAAATATTCATTTTACACACAAGGACTGGCCAAGCAGAGAGCGGCGAACGCTAGAGAGCGACCAATCAGAAGGATAGATCCCATCTTTCACCCTCCACAGCATTCAACCTCAAGTAAGAAATGTTACCATCTTGGGAGTGAAAGGTTGAAGTATTCGTCGGTTTTTGAGTTTGTGTGTGCAAGGAAGTAAGAAATGGCACCATCTTGGGAGTGGAAGGTTGACGTACTCATCGGTTTTTGAGTTTGTGTGTGCAAGGAAGTAAGAAATGTTGAAATCTTGCGAAAGGAAGGTTGCAGGATTCGTTGGTTTTTGAGTTTAACCCGTTAATGACCGTGTCCTTTTAAAAGGACAGTTGATTTACTTACCTATTTTAATATGATATCAAGTCAATAATACAGTTTTTGTTTTCTATCATACTGTTGATGTTGATAAACAAATATCTGTGCAAAAATTTGTCAAAGTCTTTAGTTTTACTTATGCTATTAGCACTGGAAGTTGCGGAATTTTGGAATCAAGTAATGCCGCCAATCAATATTAAATTTAAATTTATTTAAATTAATTTGCTATTTTATAAAAAAAATTCCTTCGGCGTTTTGAGTAGCTATTATATGATTGCTTGCCTATATAAATTCATTTTCACAAAAATCATCTTTTTCATTATGGAAAATTTTGACGAAAACTTGCTGTCCTTTTAAAAGGACGCTGGGCATAAATGAGACACTGTTGAGACAGGTGTTGTCTGAATGTACAAAATTGTCATTGAAATGTTTGCACCGTTATCACTCATCCGTATTCATGTCCCAAATTTTGCATCTTGTTTCACTATGCAAATTACAATTTCACTATGTATCTTATCGGATTTAATGACTTCTATAGTGCCGTTATAATTATATAAGGCATCATAGCTGAAGATAAACCCAGGTTTCTAGGCCTACTTGTAAACCACGACTCTCCAGGAGCCCTGTTGAGTTGTTTGGACTCTTCTTTGATGATGAAGTCATTAGTCTGATGGTCACAAACAGTGAGATATCATGCAGGAGAGCAGAAAGGTGACCACTCCTTTGAAATGACCGATGAAAACGCGAAATTGTCCCTTGCAATTATGTTGCCCAGTGGGTAATGAGTATGCCATTCTCCCGAGGAGTTGTATGTACTGTGAGCAGCAGCCATACCTGCTGAACACAACTGTTGCAAAGCCAAGCCCAGAAAGGTGTGTGTGGGGATATGTTGCATTACCTAGGTGTTGTAGATAATAAAGTTGTGAAGCAAGAATGATGACATGTTTGTCAAGGTCAGACCACTTTTAGTTCAGGTCAATTGTTGGTGTTCAAGCCATGCATGTATAATGGCCATATTCCCTACTACGGAAAGCTTGGAACTAAGCGACCTTTGCTTGGCAAATCCATATACTTCGTGGTCTCTGTCTTGGTTGCTCTTCAGACATGGGTCTTCCTATGAGACTCAGAAACTCGATATATTGGAATTGAATTACATATAGCATTGTCAATGCATACCTTCTGAAGCAATCAACCGTTTGGATCGCAAGCATGGATCCTGCAGAGAGAGGGACCAAAATGTCACGGATCACACCATTGAGAGTATTCTAAAGCAGAGGAGATGTGGATTTGTGGCAAGAGAGTCTCACATATGTGTGAAAACGCCATTATTGCTTTACATGTTTACTGCTTTGCTGCCTTCCACAGAAATGAAATGAAATGTCACAATCGTACCACATTGAAAGCTGGGATAATAGACTTGAGCATTGCTGTAAGATACTGTCATTACATCAAATAACATTGAAAGAATTATTCTGAGTTGCTATAGTTATGTATTATGTTTGTTTTTGCATCGGCAGAGCTGTTTCTATTATTGATATAAGCTTATGCAAGATAACAACACAATCGATTGCACGTAGCGTTTCTGTCTTGTATGTGCTCAGCGTCCTTTTAAAAGGACACCATAATATCTCAATAACTAATAAAGTTATGTGTTAACATTTTTTCTCCTAATATACTCTTACTGCAAGGACTCAAAATGCAAAAGAATATCAAAATCTAACCACTCAGTCAAAAGTGGTCATTAACGGGTTAAGCATGCCTGAAATGTAAGAAAGATAGAAGAAAATGGCGCTTGTCTGCTATAGTTTGCTTAGTATTGTAGGAAATCCTGAATATTTGTTATAATTTCGAATAATTTAATTGTATATATTGTTATTATATAGTTATTTTCTAATAAAATAGCGAATATTGGGTATATTTTTGGTACATATACAGGAATTATCACATTCTGATTGGTTCATGGATAGGATTTAGCAGTTGCAGGATGCTTAAATTTTATGCATGTAAGTCAAATTTGTGTATATGGAGGGTCGGCGTGGAGGTTTGGAGGATAAGGCGGAAGGTATGTAGGGTTTCTCGCCTTCTGAATGATCGCTCTCTTAGGTTTCTCGCTTTCTGATTGGTCAGCTCTTGTGTTTAAAATGAATATTTGTGTGAGGGGATGTCTGGAATGGAGGGGTGGAGGGCGATGTGGAAGGGTGTGGAGGGTGAGAGAGGCCATGCACAGAGTTTCTAGCCTCCTGTTTGCTCCCTCTCTAAGTTTCTCGCTTCCGTAATGTTCAGCTCTTGTGTGTAAAATGAATATTTGTGAGTGGGGAGGAGTGGAATGGGGGGTTGGAGGGTGAGGTTGAATGCTGTGGAGGGTGAAAGATGGGATCTATCCTTCTGATTGGTCGCTCTCTAGCGTTCGCCGCTCTCTGCTTGGCCAGTCCTTGTGTGTAAAATGAATATTTGTGTGTGGGGAGGGGTGGAATGGAGGGTTGGAGGGTGATGTGGAAGGCTATGGAAGGTGAGAGATGCCATGCCCATGGGATCTAACCTCCTGATTGATCGCTCTCTAGGGTTCGCCGCTCCATGCTTGGGCAGTCCTTGTGTGTAAAATGAATATTTGTGGGTGGGGAGTGGTGGAATGGAGGGTTGGAGGGTGAGGTTGAATGCTGTGGATGGTGAAAGATGCCATGCCTATGGGATCTATCCTTCTGATTGGCCGCTCTCTAAGTTTCTCGCTTCCATAATGTTCAGCTCTTGTGTGTAAAATGAATATTTGTGGGTGGGGCGGGGTGGAATGGAGGGTTGGAGGGTGAGGTTGAGTGCTGTGGATGGTGAAAGATGCCATGCCTATGGGATCTAGCCTTCTGATTGGTCGCTCTCTAGGGTTCGCTGCTGTCTGCTTGAGTCGGCCTTGTATGCAAAATGATTAATTGTGGGTGGGGGAGGGGTGGAAAGGAGGGTGAGGTGGAAGGTTGTGGAGGGTGAGAGTATATGCTGAGTCATTTAGGGTTGATGTGGGCCTTGCGCGGCTAAGTTGGACTCAGTTTAAAAGTGAGGAATTGAAAATTGAATGAATGTTGGAGAGGGTGCCAAGAGGTGGAAGCCAGTGCAGCTCCCATAATGCCCTGCGACAGTTCCGATGAGTCATTTCTGGTCGGAGTGGGGCTTGCGCTGCTAATTAGGGTTCGATAATTGATATAATTAATAAATTATAATTATTATTAATTAATATAATATAATTGATATGACCTAATTAATTTAGCTAATCAGCGTGACCCAATTAATATGACCTATTAATGTGACCCAATTAATATGACCTAATTAATGTGACCTAATTACGATGACCTTGACTTTGGCCGTGACCTTGACCTTGACCCCGATGACGGCATAGCTCCATTGTTCTAGAAGATCCCTACTTACACTACTGAGAGCAGTGTCGGTAAAGCCAAACCAGGAAGACGGTCTATTAGATGCTCTCTTCCACAATAATGTATAATTACACATACATACGCAATAACTTCAATACATGGATACGGGTATACATATAGATTCTATACCTAACTACCTATCTACATGCATACATACATACGTACATACATACATATATACAATCATACATACATGCATACATAATACAATATGCATACATACATACATACATACATACATACATACATACATACATACATACATACATACATACATACATACATTCATACATACTTACTTACATACTTACATACATACATACATACATACATACATGCATACATACATACATACATACATACATACATACATACATACATACATACATACATACATACATACATACATACATACATACATACATACATACATACATACATACATACATACATACATACATACATTCGAGCAAAATAATGTTCATGCATCCATTTTTATGTCGCACCTACTAAGAACATTAATGTGCACATTTATATAAAATATAGTATCATTAAATATTATGCTTATAATGTGATGTTTCAGCTTCTCCCATGGGCGTCATTTGTTAATAGCCGCAAATAAAAGACGTTGTGTAGAAATATTATGTCCTCTCTTTATGACTAAACCACGGCCATTCTGTCGAGCAGGAAACGCATTTTCGTATTATGGTAGGCGTAACAAACAGTTGCAGTATTTCGTCAGCGTTGCCGGTAGGTTTCTGCCTTCTTTGGCAGCGACTGGCAATATATCATCAGATGCAAAGTAATGAATGCCGTTCTCCATGGCGTTTAGAGGTTTCTGCTTGACCACCTGCGTCGAATCCGAATCTCGCTAATTTATGGTTCTGCTTCTTGTGTTGGATCTTGTTCTTGTTTTTTGTTCTTTCTCATCCACTTCTTCTTTTTCATCTTTTTGTTCTTCTTCTTCTTCTTCTTCATCATCATCATCATCGTCATCGTCATCGTCATCGTCATCGTCATCGTCATCGTCATCGTCGTCGTCGTCGTCGTCATCATCATCATCATCATCATCATCATCATCATCATCATCATCATCATCATCGTCATCGTCATCGTCATCGTCATCGTCATCGTCATCATTATCATCACACCACCACCGCCGCCGCCGCCACAACCACCACCACTACCATCGCCATCATCATTATCATCATCTATTGGTTTCACGTACAAATTGATATAGGTCTATATCTTTAGTATTATTTGGGTTTCATGAGGTTTTGTTGGCGATATACATTCGTGCAGACACCAGCATATACAATTATACAATAATATACATGAACACCTATTTGGATAGATGAAGACCTATATATGTGCCTCCGATATTCTCTGTAGATTTTATGTTACCCAGACGTAACTATACGATGGACAAGACTGTGCTTATTTCGTTCATTGTTTAGCTCCTGTAGTAAGCTAAGTGAAACGTAATGGAAGTAAAAAAAATCCAGTGGCGTAGCTAGCTTTTCATGGGTCCGTGTGCAGAGGTCCACATGGGCCCCTGTTTGACCTTGTAAGGCGCTATCCTTGAGTTCTTGCGATCAAGATCACCAATAAGATCATCAGTGGCATTTGCTATTAGGCCTAACACATGCACTACAACTCACAGAGTAAATATGATTGCTGCACAAAAAATGAGACAGATAAAGTAATTCTAACTGCGGTGATTTCTCAATTTAACTTGAAATCTATCAGGTTGCAGACTTATCCACTTATTATTAGAAGGCTCACTTAAAACAATGTCATGGCATCATAAAAAGTTTTTTATAGCATTTTGTCCATCAAAAATGTCTATCATGATCATCTATCAATTCTGGTTCATGATATGCAATTTGCACACCAAAAACGACGTGATCGTCAATGTTTCATAGTAGCCTACTTACCTAAAAATAACTTTAGCAATATTCTCTGCAAGTGCAAAAATAGAGTCAAATACCTGATTCTCTCGGACACGTGGCTAAACCTTCATTTGGTGTCAATCGGATTTTGAATGAGAGCTGAGAGAAGTTGAGAGCAAAATGGGAATTATTGTAGAAAAATAAAGAGTTGGGCTGTGAAAGTGAAATGAAGACTTTGACTATAATTATGACCTTAAGAAAGACTTGCGGGTTTGAACCACCTCAAACCCACGGCAATTCTCACTTGGGTTGAGGGAGATGTCAGGTCACTACCGTTACAATAGTCAGCAAATGACCGGCATACACGAACATGTCGGCGACAAATATGAGGTTTCTGCGGCACACCGTTTAGTTACTATTATACACGAACGTGACAGATAGACGAGATAGACAGCATTATCACACCTAATCATAGATAGCATAAGCACGCCCTTACAGGAAAGCGAATCAGCGAAATGAAAATCTTATGCCGGAATGATCCTTATCATGTTCTCAACTTAGAACTGTAGCCTAGTAGACAGTAAAAGAAAGTAACGAAGTAGGCCTACCATGGACCAGTGGCGGCGCCAAGATTTCAGTTTTGGGGGGCTGAAATTGCGGAAGAAAATTTTTAGTTTTCAGTCGCCAAAATTTCTGACAACCTTTTTTTAGTCATCGACCAAAATCTCAAGAAAATGTTTCCATTTTATCCGCCAAAATTTCTGTTTTTTTAGTCATTTGCTCGAAATGGTCTGTTTTCGTGTCCGCCCAAACTGCCTGGCAAACCTCGTGCGCAAGGCCGTAGACAGGATTTGATTTCGGGGGTGTTTCACTCGCCGATTTTCCACTCCCCAAAAAATTGATGACCTTTTTTTTATTTCGGGGGGTGTTTTCATGGTTTTATTTCATGGTTTTTACATCATGTGCTCGTAAATGCATTATATCATTTTTCACATTTTCCATTTCTGGAGGTGTTCAAACACCCAAAACACCCCTAGCTACGGCCTTGCTCGTGCGTACCTTTGCGGTTATTTTTGGGGGGCTAAAGGGGTTTTTCGTGCAAAATTTTTATTTTTACATGGGAGAAAAAATGGATGGCCTTTTTAGGGGGCTTAGCCCCCCCCCCCTAGCGCCGCTACTGCTATGGACTAATCATAATACAAGTTTGTTAACAAAAACTACATCGGTCACAAATTAATGTGAATTTCTAATTAGACTAATAATTTAGCAATCTCCGTGGGCCCCTGGAGGTCGTGGGCCCGTGTGCTTTGCACACATTGCACACATGGTAGCTACATTGTACGCCACTGAAAAAATCTCATCCATGGGAGATCTCTTGTATTCGCGTTGAAGAAGACTTAGTAACAGACTGCAGCCAATTATGATCGCAAACATTTTCCTGTTCGATGAACTTTCTTTGTGACTCTCCAATCTCTGAATAGACCGGTTCAAAACTTCATCTTTGTATTCAAGAATTAGAACATTGACGAATTGATAAACTAAAGTATATGCGGACGCCATTTTATTTTTAATCTGAATCTTATTCGCGATTATATTAATTATCAATGAGTGATTGTCTCACTGATGATAATATTATTATTCTCGAGGAGCGCATTATTTAAGAGCATTTAAGAGCACTATGTGACTATACCAGTGAAGGTTGTAATTTATTGACATTGTTGCGAATCTTTAGTGCAGTAATTAGTGTAGTAATTGATGTGGTAATTCTTGCATCCTATGTAATTTTTCGGCTGTCGGTCGAGTATGCCATTGCGTATTTGCTAGACTCCTCTATTAAGTTATTGCAGCATTAATTAATAGCGGATCTTATGAAAAATCATCAGTTTGCGTGAAAACGAATGACGGGTAGATTAGCTGGAGTAGCGATCAGCGTGGTTATTCTTGCATTAAATAAATCTTGCATTGCTTACATCTGTACTTCTTGCAGTAATTCGCGCACTCTTTCACGCATTAATTCGTGCACTATTGCACATTCGTAGCATTTCCCGGTTTCTGTAGCTGAGGGTCGTTCAGTTTGCATATTAGTCCAAGGCTCATATACACCCGATAAGCAGCACTGCACAAATACGTTGACAATGAGAGCCATTTACAAGCTGCATGCGTATACTTCTACATGATCGACATGAAGAACGATTTGACTGTAGACAACCGTCGAACCAGGGTACACATACTCCGTGTCCTTCGTATCCGATACTAAAACCTCTTCCAGTGTTTAATCTGCCCTTTTAAATCCCAATATCTGGTCGTAGCATCCACTCGTGTTAATCGGATACTCGGGAACTAAGTGTTGGTCGTTGCAGCGTTGTTGGGACATTGAAAGGCGCTATAATAAGTATTGTGGGTGACTGGATATATGCATGTATGCACTCATACAATGCATAGCAGCATGCAGATTCGCATCTATCTATCCACACATTGGCCTACAAACTTACGTACATTCCCACAAAATACACACATTTGCATATAATATATATATACAGGGTGGGCCATAAAAAAGACCCCCCCCTAGGTTTTTTGCCAATATCTTGACCAAAAGTAAGAATTTCGACACGAAATTTTACAGTCTTAAAGACAATTTATATTTACATTTGATGGCCAGATTTCATCAAAATATTTCAAACAAACCAAAAGTTATGCCACTTTTAGGAAGGCCACCCACCGTTTTTTGACGATTCAAAAACGTAACGCAACAAAAAGTAGGTTTTTGCCCATATCTTGGCCAAAATTAGAATTTCGAAATGAAATTTTACAGGTTTTTAGACAATTCATTTTTACAAATGTTGGCCAGATTTCATAAAAATATTTCAAACAGAACAAAAGTTATATCACTTTTAGTGAGGCCATCCACCGTTTTTTTTACTTTTTTGAATCATCAAAAAACGTAGGGTGGCCTCACTAAAAGTGATATAACTTTTGTTCTGTTTGAAATATTTTTATGAAATCTGGCCATCATATGTAAATATGAATTGTCTATAAGACTGTAAAATTTCATGTCGAAATTCTTACTTTTGGTCAAGATATTGGCAAAAAACCTAGGGGGGTCTTTTTTTATGGCCCACCCTGTATATATAGTTTGCATTCTCACACATAAAAGATGTATGTAAACTTACATGTTTATATACCCACATTCAATGGTCCATTATAGAAGCCATGTTTAAATTCAAAATGCGGTATAGACACAAGAAACAGCTTATAACGCAAGGCGACAGAGATGACATCGAAGAACTAACATAAGACATTGAATTGAGCAGCATTAACTTCATAATTACAGACTATATAATAATATAGCCACCAAAAATGCCACAGAATCCTGGCATTTTTGGACTACTTCCTAAGACATAATAGTCTAATTATAATAATTATGGAATCGAGAAAATAATAAATTTGTCTATCATGTCAATCGCTCGCTCATTCATTCGTTTGTACAGGGTGCGCCAAAAAGCCTCCCTCCTAGGTTTTTTGCAGATATTGGCAAAAAACCTAGGGGGGGTCTTTTTTGGCGCACCCTGTATATATACACATACGATCATTTGGTCAAACATTCGTTCGAAAGCCCGTTCATTCAAACCTTGTCTCGTTCGATCATTCGTCCATTGATATTCAGCTCAGCAAACACACACACACACACACACACACAATAAATATTTATGTGTATATATATATATATATTCAGTAACGCAACAGCACATTATATCTATAGGCGTTAAATAATTACTATGGCACACGTTCAAGGCCGTATAGCCAGGATTTTATGTCGGGGGTTGGGTGGGGGCGGGGGGGTTACTCGACCTTGAGCAAGCCGACAAGCAACCGAATTAACTGACTAAAGTGATTGCAAGATGATTTAATGTAAATATAATTGTGAAATGTCGCATAGAAAGAACAGCTTCAAAATGAAATCCAATTAGTTCTTCCATCATGCTTTTCTTAGTAAATGCAGTGTTTCATCATAACATTATTTTACTGGGGGGAGGGTGTTCAAACATCCAACCCCCCCCCCTATTGCTGCGGCATGGCAAACGTTATCACTATACGCCACGGAATCAACTGCGTAAACTTCAACGTAGATTTACTCGATACATAGATCTAAGCAACGGAGCACTATAATATAGCCTACATCGTTAGCCACGTCACTTCAAACGTAGTTTTTGGCAGTGCTGCGTGCGGCGCGGTGGTGTAGTGGTGGCGTCGTTGCCTTGAAGCCGGAAGGTTCGAGGTTCGAATCCACCTCGCCGCCTAGGGACCTTGGGCAAGTCCTTCACTCGCAATTGCTCAGCGCTTCGGCGTGAAACTCCGATGCAGTGTCCGCTCTGCAGTCGGGAGCGCCTCTGAGTAGATAGAGCTTGAAGGGGCGCTATAACAAGTGCACATACAAACAAAAGAGAATTGTTTCCGGGCAGCTTTCCCCATTCACCAATGAGTCATACAGGCGTATTCACCAACTGAGGAAGCCTTAGGAAGGCGCATTCACCAACTGAGTAAGGCTATCCGATGCAGGTTACCGTGTCTCGAGAGCGCGCGCGTACGCCTGGCGCGTGACAACGCACGCAAAACGTCGCTGCTCTAAGCGATGCAAGCATTTGTGTTTCTCGCTCGTTTGCTCAGCGCTTGCCGCCGGCCACTTGTGCTGCGCATGCGCGGGAGACCAATCGTACAGCAGCTCCCGTTTGTCTCGAGTGAGGTTTATGTGGAGCAATTTTGCGACGTGCAAGAGGCGACGCCTCGGGATGAGAGCACGTAAACATGCACTCGAAATGCCTCTCTCCTCTCGCCGCATGGAAACCGTTTTGGGAGGGGACGGACGGTGTTGTAAACGGTAATTGGAACTTCCGGTTTTAATTAATTCCGTGGGATTTCGTCGTCGTTGTCGTTGTTGTCATCATCGTTGTCGTTGTTGTTGTTGTTGTTGGTGTTGTTGGTGTAGTCGTATTTGCCATGGTAAAGGTGGCATCGTCATGATGATAGTAATGACAATATAGTTAATATTGTTACGGCGATGAAGATGATGATGATGATGATGATGATGATGATGATGATGATGATGATGATGATGATGATAATGATAATGATAATGATAATGATTATGATTATGATTTTGACGACCGTTATATTAACACTGATAACAGTAATGATAACAATTATAATAATATTGATAATCGCTTATCAATTCAAACAGTAAGATGACATGATATTGCATCGAGAGATGATGGATGGTCTGACAGAAGTCGACTTCAACTCTATGGCAGCCTCTCACAAGGGTTACGACAAATAATTATATAATTATACTATTTTCCATCTGTCGATTAGAAGGTTGAGTTAAATACCTAAATGGAGCAAATAGGGAACCAGCCCACCTTCTACTGCCATTAAACCGTTTACCCGTTCTTCATTCTTGTCGAAAGTATCATCATCATTATCATCATCATCATCGTCGTCATCGTCATCATGCATCATCATCATCATCATCATCATCGTCGTCGTCGTCGTCGTCGTTGTCGTCGTCGTCGTCGTCATCATCATCATCATCAAACATCATCATCATCATCATCATCATCATCATCATCATCATCATCATCATCATCATCATCATCATCATCATCATCATCATCATCATCATCTACCTTGCACTACGTCGTCGTCGTCATCATTGCAGTCGTCGTCGCCAGCAACAGCGTCGTCGTAGTCGACGTCGTCGTCGTTATCATGGACATCGCGATTGTCGTTGCATTTAAGTCTCTTTTTTAACCGCGCGAACGAGAAATCGCAGCAGCGAGGTCATCGCTTAAAGACGCGACCGTTGCTTAGAATAGGTCAGCGCTTAGATGGAACAGTTGACACGGGTCTGGTCACCCATCTCTCGGCGAAAGAAAGAGTGAGAAAGAGTGAGAAAGAGAAAGAGACAGAAGGGCACAGTGAAACAGAGACAAAGAAAGACAGATAGAGACAGAAACAGAGAGACATACAGGCAAACAAATAAATTGACAGAGAGACCGGAGAGAGGTAAACGGAGACAGACATACGGACGTTGAGAAAGACAGAGACAGACAGACGGACATAAAGAAAGACATACACAGACAGACATATAGAAACAGAGACAGGGAGACAAGCAGAGACAGAGAGTCTGACAGACAAACAGACAGATAAACAGATGACAGACCATAGAGAGAGACAGACAGAGACATACAGAGACATAGAGACATAGACAGAGACACAGACAGAGATAGGAGATAAAGGCAGACCTGGAAATACCCATTCGCGCTTGCAAACGACAGCTTTATGAAAACGGTCGTCAGGGGTCCAACTTGCAATTGGTTGAGACCGTCGTCGGAAAGACCAACCGAGCATAGAGATGGCGTGATCAGCTGATGACCCATCTATACACATCTCACTTCCTTCACCTGCTCCTCCTTCTCCTCATTATACACCAAATTTTCTGCTCCTCCTTCTCCTCTTCCTCCACTCCCTCCTCGTCCTCCTCCTCCTCCCTCCGTCTAATCCTCCTCTACCACTCCTTCAACTTATTCTCACAATCCTTTTCCTTCTTCCGTCTCTTCTGCGTCCTAAATTCTCCACATCGTCCTCCTCCTGCTTCTCCGCTTCCCTTTCCCTCTCGTATTCTATCTCCTCTTGTTCCTTCTCATCTCCCTCCTCCTACGCCTCCTCTTCCTACCCCTCCTCCTCCTCCTTCTGTTCCTCCTACTCCTCTTTTCTTCTTTCTCCTCTTCCTCAGCGTCTTATCTCTCTTCCCATTCCTCTCCTCTCCTTCCTCCTCATTCTCCACCTCCTTCCCTTTCCTCCTCTTCATCCTTCTGATCCTCCTGCCCCTCCTCCTCCTCATCTATTCCCCCGGCGTCTGCTTGTATTGATTGACAATAGATGGCTGTCCGAGATACCGAGATATGTCGTTCTTATCTGTCCGACACTGGTCAACGCACAAGAGATAGGCTCAGCGCTTGGTATCTCCTCTGCCATGTCTCTCTCTTACTCTGTCTGTCTGTCTGTCTGTCTGTATGTTTGCCTCTCTCTCTGTCTGTCTCCTATGTCTCTGTCCCTCGGTCTCTGTCTCTGTCTATGTCTATGTCTCATTGTCTCTCTCTCTCTCTCTCTCTCTCTCTCTCTCTCTCTCTCTCTCTCTCTCTCTCTCTCTCTCTCTCTCTCTCTCTCTCTCTCTCTCTCTCTCTCTCTCTCTCTCTCTCTCTCTCTCTCTCTCTCTCTCTCTCTCTCTCTCTCTCTCTCTCTCTCTCTCTCTCTCTCTCTCTCTCTCTCTCTCTCTCTCTCTAGATACATATTATGTATGCTTCCTTGCCTCTGCCTCATGTTTACCTGCTCCTAAACCTACTACGTGTCTCACTGGATCTCCTTCTTTGTCTTCTTCTGCTCTTCACCTCACCGTCCCATGCACTGTCCAACGCACATCGACGTCCTGCATGTGCATACGATGCGGTCATTCCCAAGCAAAAGCTCAAGAGTCCAATTATTATCCCAGCGAA
This sequence comes from Lumbricus terrestris, assembly GCA_949752735.1. Classification (NCBI taxonomy): domain Eukaryota; kingdom Metazoa; phylum Annelida; class Clitellata; order Crassiclitellata; family Lumbricidae; genus Lumbricus; species Lumbricus terrestris. The sequence continues at coordinate 10,819,149 of OX457051.1, read as the reverse complement.
ACGATATGCAGAGGAACATACAGCAGGCAGATGGACATACAGACAGTGGGGCGAACTGGCAGACATACAAGCAGAGGGGAAGACAGAGAACAGGCAGACGGACAGACAAACAGACAGTTAGGGACAGACAGACAGACGGACAGAGTACGTGTGCATGTGTGTTTATGTATTCGTGTATAATGCCGGTATACGTGAAAAAAAGAGATTTGGAGTGGGACGAACAGGGAGAACTAATGGGTCAGCAGCGCCAGAAAGGCAGACGGAAAGAAAGACAGACAGACAGACAGACAGAGACAGACAGACAGACAGAGACAGACAGACAGACAGACAGAGACAGACAGACCAACCGCAGACGTTTAGCAACACATCTATAAATTATAGTAGCAACTCTGAACTCTGAGGCAGAGCTGACTCATGCTTCGAGAGAGAGAAAGAGAGAGAGAGAGAGACAGACAAACAGACAGACAGACGGAGACAGACACAGACAGACAGACACAGAGACAGAGACAGACAGACAGAGGCAGAGAGTCAGGTAGACAGACAGAGATAGAGACAGAGATACGGAAAGAGACAATCGAAAAGATTGCGTAGGAACAAATTAGTAATTACCAGTCTTACTTAAGCACCAATAACTACCGAAATATCAGTCGGGCTTTCGCATGGGGCCATTCCACTGAGACGCTGTGGCTCCGCTTGCTAGCTGACTGCTACGTTGCCATGGATGGGGGTGGATGACCGTTCTAGCCCTTTTTGACGTTAGTGCAGCATTCGAAACGGTCGATCATGATATTTTAATTAAACGCCTCTGTATCTCTTTTGGACTGTCTGGCCGTCCACTTGAGTGGATCAACTGGATCACATCTTTTTAGCAGGGTGGTCCAGTTGTGTGAATCTGGGAGAAAGTAGGTCGTCCTGGGCCCCGGCTTCATTTGGTATCCCATGGCACAAGGTTCTTTCCTGGCTCCCTTACTTTACTTGCTCTACACTTCCGACAATGGCACGCTCTTAAACATCTTACGGCGTGCTACACCAGCTGTATGCAGATGACACACAGGCATATCTGCACTGCCCTCCAGAAAGCGTCGTATAGATGGGAATAGAGAAGAGAGAACGCTCAGGTCGAGGTTAGCCAGCTGTTGCCTAGTGCCCAACCAAATGAATTGGATTTTTTGGGCGTTGAGGCGGAGTCGGTTTGAGTACATCCAATCTATGAGGCACCCCATTACTCGTTGCATGGTGCGGGCGACCTCAGTGGCGTTTTTGGAACCCCATGGTGCACTCAAATCTGCTAAAACAGAACACAATAGTACAAGCGACAGAGTAATGGTTGTGACTTTGGTAGTAGTGATAGCACTAGTAGTAGCAGTGACTGTGATGCATGGTGCTAGTAGTATTGACGCTAATAGGCCGGCCCCATAGCAGTAGTATTGGTAGTGGGCCTATCGTTGTTGCAGCAGTATCGATAGTGGGGATGCTAGTAGTAGCAGTAGCAAAAATAAAGTACTATAGTGGGGCGCGGTGGTGTAGTGGTGACGTCGTTGCCATGAGGCCGGATGGTTCGAGGTTCGAATCCACCTCGCCGCGTAGGGACCTTGAGCAAGTCCTTCACTCGCAATTGCTTGGGCGCTTCGGCGTGAAACTCCGATGCAGTGTCCGCTCTGTAGTCGGGAGCGCCTCTGAGTAGGGAGCTTGAAGAAGCGCTATAGAAATGGATAAATAAGAGTGGCAGAAGCCACGGCAGCAGTAATGATGATGGCAGCGAGTCTGTTGTATGGTTCATACACGCATGAATTTTCCTACTTCTCCTTGTCGATTATACGTCCCACCATGGTTGCATCTGTGGCTGTCTCAAGGGACTGTTCTCCTCTCTTCCCATAATCGTCAGTGAACGACTCAAATGGGAATAATGCGGCTTCAAAGCATTTTGTCCATTTACTTGACGAAGCAAAAGACTGAGATAGCAGATTATTGTCAGTATGAGCAAACGTTCACGCACACACACGCATACACAAATACACACACACACAGATGCAGATACACACAGATATACACACACATCTATAGCCATACAAGCACAGATAACCACACATGCAACCACACAAACACACACTCAACCACTCTCACACACACACAGATACACACACACGCAACCATACCACACAAACACAGATAACCACATATACATCCACACACACTTATACACACATACTCAACCACTTACACACATACACTCACAGATATACACACATTACCATAACCACACAAACACAGATAACCACACATACAACCACACAAACACACATACTTCACCACTCAAACATACACACACATGCATAAACACACACAGACACAAAGCCATCTAGCGCCTGGTGTTGGCTGTGCACAGCAGGCAAACATCCCGTGACGAAATCCGCCGTTCAATTCGTGACATGTCAATGCACTTAGAGGAAGAGGAACGTGATGGCAACAAGTAGCCCGCCACTCTTATCATCCTCTGCTGCGCTTTGGCTTTCGAGTGGCGCTTTAGAAGTCTGCAAATTAGAAGTCTGCAATCTTCTTCGCCATTGCTAATCAGGATAGTATTATTATTATTACGATTATTATGATTAATGATTATGATAATAATTATTACTATAATTTTTTTTGCCCTGAGGTACTTTGTTCCCCCAGGGACTTATAAAAAGTTAAACGCAATGTGCCTGGAACGGCTAAACCTCATCCATTTCGGGCGTGGGTCACATTTATTATTATTATTATTATTATTATCATCATCATCATCATCATCATCATCATCATCATCATCATCATCATCATCATCATCATCATCATCATCATCATCATCATCATCATCATCATCATCATCATCATCATCATCATCATCATCATCATCATTATTATCACTATTATTAGCAGCAGCCGTCTCAGAAGACGGGGTTTCAACCCGGTGCTACCCACCACATCACACTAGGTGACCAGGAGCACCATAACAACCAGTCTACTACTCTGCTCTACTTTTCGAAATTTTCTGTTTGGATGTACAGTTTTTACACGCTCAATGCCCAAGTCTGCTAATCTGTCGCCCACCTGTTGGCTTCCACAATTCCATATAGGCAGATTACACACTACACATAGACACGCAGACATACACACATGCTCACAAACAAATATACATACAAACATACATAGATGCATACATATATGAAAACATGCATACATAGTTACATACATGCATACATACATACATACATACATACATACATACATACATACATACATACATACATACATACATACATACATACATACATACATACATACATACATACATACATACATACATACATACATACATACATACATACATACATACATACATACATACATACATACAAACATATATAAATACATACATACATACATTCATTCATTCATTTCAAACACTTATATAGCGCTTCTTCAAGAGTATCTACTCAGAAGCGCTCCCGACCCAACCACGGTTAAAAAGAATAGTTTTAAGAGCAGAGTAGAACGTAGTCTCAAAGGCTCTAGGCACAAGACGTAGTTCCACAGGGAGCCCATTCCAGGTTGCAGGGCCAACGACAGAAAAGGCACGGTTCTGTGTAATAGAAGTGCGTGATCGGGGGACAAGAAGCTGAGCCTGTTTAGAAGAGCGGAGAGAGCCACGGCGCTGGACGTTCAGGGTGGAGCAACAGAGCTCCTGCAAATAGACAGGGGCCACACCCGCGAGACAGCGCCAAACCAAGGAAGATATCCGGTAAGTGATCCTTTGTGAAAAAGGGAGCCAATGCAAGACATCCCGCATATAGTCAGTAACATGACCGAATCTTGGGATGCGACCAACAAGGCGTGCCGCAGAGCGCAAGACCCGATCCAAGCACCCAACCCGAGTCACCGGAAGACCCACATAGAGGGCGCTGCAGTAGTCCAGACGAGAGACGACAAAAGAATGGACTAGCGTTAAGGCAGCATTGAAGGTTAAGGAGCGGAGCACCACTCTAAGCTGACGCAATTGGTAGTAGCAACTGCAGCATAAGCACATACATACATACATACATAAAAACATACATACATACATACATACATACATACATACATACATACATACATACATACATACATACATACATACATACATACATACATACATGCATACATACATAGATGCACACGTACATACATACAAACACATAGAGAAGCACACACACCACAAATACGTGTACATATATGCATGCTTATATACATACACACAAACACACATACACACACGTGTTGCATGCATATATGCATTTACACACATTCACTCATTATACATTAAAATATGGCACACACATAATTATTATACGCCTAAGCACGCGCATGTATGCATACAACACACAACGCACATACACCCATACACACACCTAGACACGCACACACACACACACACACCTACGAAGTATAAACGCACATATGCACACATGCAGTCACACATACACGTACACACACAACGTCAAACAGATGACCATGAACATGCACTGTATGCACAATCGCAAGAGCATGTGTACGCAAACAAGTCCCCGAGATCCTTTATAGATTCAGAGGCAGATCGTTTCGGCCATGCATCTCCCGAAAAACGGATGTATACACATTCTACCTGTTCATTGCGACTCTACTGTAACAGTGCATGGACCAAATAACAGCAGCATGCGCAGAGGCGGAACGCGTGGTGCCGGGAAAATCTACAGGTGCTCTGCAATTTATTTTCGTTGCTCGGAAGATATATATATATTGACCTTTGAGGTTTGGAGCAGACCGAACTCGTGAAATCGCATGGTATGGGGAGTGGGGCGTACTGCATGCAAAGATAAATTCTGGGCCCCGTGAGCAGAGCAGTTACGGACCCCTAAACTATCTTAATTATGGCTTAATGAGAAACAAATTTGTTATAAATAAATTGAAGTGGTAAAGTACGACCTACAATTTTATATTTATAATTATTATATAAAATGAGATCCTATTCAATTGTTAGCTTGATCGCAGTTTACTTATAGCCTACTTCTTCTTCTTTAGGTTATCTGCCCAGTGGCAGGTCCGAACGTCCAATGTCTCCATATTTCACGCTGTTGTGCCATGTCTTTAACCCATTAGTGCCCAAAGTGGTAAAACCCAACAAATTAAGTTGTAGTTTCAGTAATCTCAACAACTTGGTGCAGTAACACGGCTGGGAACTTATTTATTGATTCCTGCTACAATATGAGTACTTTCCATACTGTCCGTTTTAACGGACGTCGGGCACTAGCCCAGTGCTTAGGTTACCATTGCAGAATCAAGTCTTCTTATTTCATATAACGCTTGGTGAATGTTTTTGATGATTTGCAATATCTATTTACTATATGAGCTAATTATCTCCATTTATATAATGCCAAGTGCAGGGCACCAGCCTATTTATGAGCGTTTCATGCATTGTGATAGTAGGCCTACTTGTGGCTCCCAGGATAAAGGTTTCCATCACTTTTCTCAAGCCTTGCAATGGCAGTTTGTGTTTCCTAGTACATTCCAATGATTGTATATCATCGCATTAGGCTTACAGTGTATTGCAGCAGCACGTTGACCTTGGATGGATGGTACGCCAAGTTCTTGAGTAATGGATGCATGGTATGCCACGACACTTGTGCATCCTTAGATCTACAGCCATTCTATTGACTGAAGTCAAACTATCGCCACCTTGGTAAACTTTGTATGAGATACCAAGCTATGTCAAACAGGCCTATAGACTGATTGGCCGTCACAATTCCATTGCCGGATTCATATCATGTAACATGCATCGCGCCGATCTTACTTATCAACACCGCCTATGCCATTGATTGTAGAGCAGGAACATGGAAATTTGAAAAACAGGCTATCTTCTGGCTGTGTGACTATGCATGCACACGACCTTCGTCCACCATCCCAAAAGTTCATGCACTGGAAACTATATATTCATAGGACTACTGTGGTTTATATCCTATGCAGGGTAGGCGCATCTTGAACCAAGTGCAAAACAGAGGAAATCCAAAATGAGCCAAAGCCTACGTCGGGAGGGGATGGTCGGCCTGGGAGAGGAAGGACAGGGATTGAGTCCGGTCCCCTTGCGGGGGTGGGGAGTAGAAGCCTCTTACAACACAGCAGTCATGCCAGCATATCATCAGTAGCCTATAGAGTATTAGTGAGGCATGATACTAGTTCTTTGAGCGAAAGACTGCTATGGGTTTCAAAGTAAATTTGACCAGTGCATAACTCTGTAGGCTACATGTTCCTCAAGTACATGCACCGCCGTACCCAAACTCATGTCAGAAGTGCAAAAGTCTACAAGATTCGTATCAAAAATAGTGGGTCAGTCTGAATAAATTGCAGGCTGATGCTTGCTTCATACTACGAGTAATGCAATGACGGAGGCAATTGTTGGAACAATGATGCTTGGAGACTTGCTGTAGGAAACGTCATCTCTAGGCTAGTGCCCGACGTCCGTTATAACGGACGCTTACATTGCAATCGAAATTTTCTAAGGAAAACTTGCGGCAATTGGGATAATATTCTGTCAGCATATTGACCCATATGGCTACTATAAACAACATTTACACTTTCTCCAAATTCCTCCTCGTTCAATACCAAACAGAAATATAACAACTAGTGGTAGCGAGGATTTTCGACATGCTGCAGTAGACACATTAGCACAAGCAATAAAATATTTCCAATCCACATAATCCGACAATCACAATAGTGGAATCTAGAGCCCAATTGACCCACTAATTAGAAAAAATAGTGATGACCATATTATGCAGTTGCCTCTTATTTTGGCAACGGGTTTTCTAAGCGTCCGTTATAACGGACGCTGGGCACTAATGGGTTAAGTTCTCTGTAACCCTTCTCCATCATCCCATCCAGCAGTTTCTGTCTAGGTCTTCCTCTGCATCTTTTCCCCTCCAATCTTCCTTCAATTATTTCTTTCTGTAGTGAGTTTCCTCGCAGCAAATGTCCTACCCAATTCTTTTGTCTTGACTTTATTACCTCTAGCAGAGATCTTTTCTCGTCTACCATCGTCAGCACTTCCTCGTTCGTAACATGCTTTGTCCAACTAATCTTCTCCATCTTTCTCCATACCCACATTTCAAACGCTTCCAACCGCTTGGTGTCTTCCTTTCTCATTGTCCATGTCTCTGCGCCATATAACGTCACACTCCATATTAATGTTTTGACCATTCTTTTCTTAAGATTCCTATTTAGCCCTCCTCTTAGCAATTCTTTCCGTTTTAAGAATGCCTCTTTACCCATTGCTATCCTTCTCTTTATCTCTTTATGACATTTGGCGTCGCTTGATATTAGGCTTCCCAAGTAGCAGAATTCCTTCACCTGCTCTATTTCCTCTCCATTTATTTTGATACATATAGTTGTTTCCTTGTCCTTACTGATCTTCATAACTTTTGTCTTTTTGATGTTAATTTTCATGTTGTAATCTTCTGATGTCGCATTTAGCCGATCTACTTACTTATACTGCAATATAATAATAAAAAAGAACATGAATAATATTATACTTTCCATATAATAAATACCTAGCCCGCGCGGCCCCTAAAGGTCGCCGCGCCAAGGGCATTTGCCCATTGACACCTCCTCGTCGGTGCTGGCACCATGCAAAGTCTGGACGCAGTGGCGGCGACAGGGGCTAGGGGGCTAAGCCCCCTAAACAAGGACATCCGGGGGTTAGGCACCCCCTAAAAAAGGTCAGCCTTTTTTTACATGCAAAATTGAAATTTCGGCGGATGAAATTGGAACATTTCCGTGAGATTTCGGCCGATGACTAAAAAAAGTTGTCAGGAATTTTGGCGAATGAGAATTCAGCCACCCAAAATTGAAATTTTGGCGCCGCCACTGTCTGAACGTCGAATTAATTATTTGAACACGGTGCCACGCAGTTCAAGACCATACCTATGAGTGGAACGGTACACAAGTTTTCTACTATTTTTTACGTTTTTGAATCGTCAAAAAACTGTGGGTGGCTTGCCTAAAAGTGATATAACTTTTGTTCTATTTGAAACATTTTGATGAAATCTGGCCGTCATGTGTAGATATGAATTATCTCTAAGCCCATAAAATTTCATTTTGAAATTCTTACTTCTGGCCAAGATATTGGCAAAAAACCTTAGGGGTTCTTTTTTGGCCCAACCTGTATGCATTTCGTAATCAGTTACTAAAGGTAATGGACATTGATAACGCAGTCGATAAGGTGCATTTAGTGTCTCGCGCAAGTGTGACAAGTACTAATTGCATTGGAGGGAAGTGCTTTGAAGCTCTCGTTAGCCGTATGACGGTATAACTGATTAATTACGGCAAGCTGTATGAAGAGATCTTTACGTTATCATGGAGTAATATTAATAAGTTTCTGATTAATAATATTAGTAAGTTTCTGATTAATAATATTAATAAGTGTTTGGAGATAAAGTACCGTGTTGTGGCTAGGCTTGCTTGTACCTGCAAATCGTTATCAGCTACTCGGGCAGGCTACCTCCAATGGCCAAGGCTCATGAGAAGGTCAAAGTCAAGATTTAGGTCAAGGTCAGGGCATGATGACCCGGTAGCGCAATGGATAACACGCTGGCGTAGAGAGCGAGAGGTAACCTCCCAATTGACTTCTGAAAAAGTTTTTTAAAAGGTTATTTCTCCACTTAAATAAGAAAAACGATACAATTGTTTTGTAGTAACAATTGTTTTTCTTACTTTATTCCTTTGTTACTTTATTCCCTTTTTATTTATTCATTTAATACTGTTGGGTTGGTGTCAGGAAGGGAATTCGGTCAGGCCATAAACCCCCCCCAATCATAAATTCCTGGCTACGCCACTGCATCGAGGCGACCTGTTTGTCCCTATGGTTCGAACTTCCACATTGCTGCATAAAAGTTTCGCTACGGTCGGTCCGTTTTTCTGGAATAAGTTGCCTTTACAACTTAAGATATCTTGAGTAACTGTAGTCACTCACTTGCATTGTTTTGTTTTACATGTAACAGCACATAGGTGTACATGAGCGGGGTCAGTGCTCCCTTCAGGGCCAATCCTTGTGGCCATTCCCATTTGAATATGTGACTTGCAATTTATATCTGTAAAAAGTGATTGGTTACAAAAAAGATTGATTGATTGATTGATTAATTGATTGATTGATTGATTGATTGTTTGATTGATTGATACATGAGTAGTCTCCGTATTGAACTTCTTTATCTCTCTGTGCTCCTTTTCTACAAAACTTTTGAAAACCAGTCTCCTTGATCGTGGTTTGGTGCCAGGTCGGGAGCGCCTCTGAGGGTTTCTCTTGAACTGGTGCTATACAAATTTACGATTGCAATTACAATTGCGATCATCTTTCTGCATAAAATAATAAATCGCATTGTGCAGGATTTCCTACAAATGAGCAAAGAAATATATTCTTGAAGACAATACCAGAGAACTCGTGACAGTTATTTACTGTAGTTGCCATTATTTTTGTGACCATTATTTCAAGGGTTTTTATCCGTAATTCCCAATCAAAGACAAATCGAGAGATAGCAGTTACTGTGACAAGATGACTTTTGTGATTCACGTGATGCAAAGAAAACTCCATCGAGGCTAATTGGTCATCAAGAAATACATGTAGCCCAAGCAAACGCAGGCAATTATTGGTCGTTTGGCTGTGGGGAGTCCATCCTCAACATTAAACACGACTCCATCTATCTCTGTCTCTGTCTCAGTTTGTCCCAGTATCTGTCTCTCTGTCTCTGTCTGTCTGTCTGTCTTTCTTTATCTCTCTTTCTTTCTCTCTCTTTCTTTCTCTCTCTCCCTCTCTCTCCCTCTGTCTTTGTCTGTCTCTCTTTGTCTGTTTCTGTTTCTGTCTCAGTTTGTCTCTGTCTCTGCCTCGGTCTGTCCCTGCCTCTGTCTCTCTGTCTATCTGTCTCTCTTTCTCTCTCTCACTCTGTCTGTCTCTCTGTCTATCTGTTTGTCTCTCTATCTATCTCTCTGTCTCTCTCTCTCTGTTTCTCTCTCTGTCTCTCTGTCTTTCTCTCTCTATCTCTTTCTCTCTGTCCCTCTCCCTCTCCCTCCCTCCCTCCCTCCCTCCCTCCCTCCCTCCCTCCCTCCCTCCCTCCCTCCCTCCCTCCCTCCCTCCCTCCCTCCCTCCCTCCCCCCCTCTCTCTCTCTCTCTCTCTCTCTCTCTCTCTCTCTCTCTCTCTCTCTCTCTCTTTCTCTCAAGTACTTCAATGTCAGATTGAATCGATACAGTAGGAGTAGATTCAGTCGTATACAGACATTCTCTTCTTAAACTTAAACCTGTTCTTATGATGGCCAATCGATTTTCGATCGTTCACCCGAAAGAAACCCTTCGGTGTCATTCCTTTTCCGTTCTGGTCACCGGTCTGGCAGTTTCCCGCGCCAAAGGCCAGCATTATTATAGCTCCCGATGCATCGTTCAAAATCTCGACCGTTGCTCGCGAGACTCTATTCTTAAAAGCATCGTCTGGAGGGTGGATATAAAAGACGTTGATATATATGCAGTTGAAATATTATTGTCCTGCAACACAGTAGTATTTCTGATGTCTGTTTTCTGCCCATGATATCGATGAGCTCGTTAGGCGTGTACATGTATATGCCTATCGTGCATGTATCTGATATCGCCTCTGATTAACTAGTGATGGAAGAGGCGCTATATAAATTCATGCAAATGCTTGCATACAATACAATACAATACACTACAATACAATACAATACAGAGACAGAGATAGTTGGAGAATATGCGTAGATGAGTGGCTGTCGCGTGCCGGAGTATCGCCAAGGTCATAAGTCAAATCATATAATACAAACAATATAATACAATACAGTACAGTGCAATACAATACAAATACAATAGCAATACAGTGCAACATAGTACAAAACAATACAGCACAACACAATGCAATACAAAACAAAACTACTATGCAATACATTTCAATATAATACACTACAGCACACTGCAATGCAATACAAAAAAAAACAATACAATTCCATATAAAACAATACAATGCAAAACAATGCCATGAACTGCAATACAATACATTGCATTGGAATGCAATACAAAACAGTACAACGCAATACAATGCAATTCCATAAAAAAAACAATACAACACAATTCAATGCAATACAATACTACTGCTAGCGTTACTGCCGTTCCTTTATTGCATAGCGTCGTCGACACAAACTCAACTCAAAGCAGAATAACGCTGCAGTTTAAAGTACGGATAATGAAACATCGTCAATAATATTATAATATTGACAAAGAGGTTAGGAGTAAATTAGAGGTTTATAAAGCTACTCACACTGTAGTGACTGTACTCAGTGAATGGTGATAATAATTCTTTTGTTTAGAATACTTGTCTATACGTTCATACAAACGTCCCAGAGTATACGTGACTGTATTCAGTGTTAACTTATTTTAATAATAAATATAATATAATATATATATATATATGACAGTCGTGAGCATTCGGTGATTTACAAATAAATTATGATATATGATGTATGCATGAGCACTTGTTATAGCGCCTCTAGTTCAAGAAATTTACTCAGAGGCGCTTTCGTCTACACAGCGCGGACACTGAATCTGAGTTTCACACCGAAGCGCTGTGCAATTGCAAGTAAAGGACTTGCTCATGGTACCTACGCGGCGGTTTGAGGCGGATTCTATTTCTAGCCAACATATGACCACCGCGTGAGGGCAGTAATTCGGGCTCAATTCCAGGCTTATTATACGCCTGCTCTGAGATTGTCGCTATGTACGGACCTTAGTCAAGTCCTTGACTCACAACTGACCAGAGCAGTCATCTGATTCTTGCTTTTAGATCATGACGTCGCCTATTTGATGACTACAGAATAATAATAATAATAATAATAATAATAATAATAATAATAATAATAATAATAATAATAATAATAATAATAATAATAATAATAATATAATAATAGTTAATAATGGCCGACAATTACGACATAATTTACTGAACGATATCATATGGCGCTCTTTAAGAAGAGCAAACATTCCATCACAGAAGGAACCGTTAGGGCTTACAAGGGAAGATGGCAAACGACCAGACGGTGTGACACTTATTCCATGGGCATGTGGAAGATGCCTCACTTGGGACGTGACGGTGTCAGACACTTTTGCAGCGTCGTACCTGGCAGCAACATCAACAGGAGCAGGTGAAGCCGCAAACCGGGCAGCCGTTGCCAAAAGATTAAAGTACACCGCAATCACTAGGACACATGCCTTCGTGGCGGTGGCATTGGAATCGAGCGGTGCCTGGAGTTCGGAAGGACTTGATTTTGTGCTAGACTTGGGACGTAGGCTGACCGAGGCGACACAAGACAGACTCGAGACAAGCTACCTTTTCCAGAGAATCTCGGTTGCAGTCCAACGAGGAAACGCCATCTGTTTCTCTTCCACATTGCCTTTGTAATAATAATAATAATAATAACAACAATAATAATAATAATAATAATAATAATAATAATAATAATAATAATAATAATAGTAATAATAATAATAATAATAATAATTTCGGCTTACCGAAACACGTGGCAGAGATTCTCTACGGTGGCAGACTAATAACGCTGAGTAAGAAAGATGGTGGAATCAGACCAATCACGGTAGGATACACGTGGCGACGCCTGGCTGCTAAATGTGTTTGCCATGTTGTTACCCCAGACCTGTCTCAAAATCTATCACCGCTTCAAATCGGCGTGGGAGTACCAGGAGGGGCTGAAGCTGCTGTTCACGCAACCAGACGCTACTTACAGTCCATGCCTGAAGACCATGTTATAGTGAAATTGGACTTTTCGAATGCTTTCAATGCTCTGAGAAGAGACTCAATGTTAGAGACGGTAGCAGCTACAGTTCCAGGAATATACAGATACGTATTCGATAACTATGCTTACTCTCCTCAACTACAGACCAGACACAATACCATCCTTTCGGAGGAAGGTACTCAGCAAGGCGATCCGTTGGGGCCACTGGAGTTCTGCCTAACGATACATCCACTTCTTACGAGTCTGCTAACCCCACTACATATTGGCTATATGGACGATCTCACTCTTGCTGGACCGATTGACAAAGTTGAGAATGACATCCGATTGGTAGAGAAGCAAGCATCCGTGTATGGTTTACAACTGAATCGAGCGAAATGTGAAGTGTCAGCCAGAGGTTACGACAAAGTAAAAAAGAATCCGGCCTTCTCCAATTTTGAGTGTGTAACCGTTGAGGATCTGTCTTTACTTGGGGCTCCTCTACTGCCAGGCAGTGCAGTAGACATTTCCATCCAAAAGAAGATAACAGATCTGGAGAAAGTTATCACAAGACTTGAAACATTACATCCACACGATTCATTCATCCTGTTGAGGAGCAGTTTAAGCATCCCAAAGCTATTATATACGCTAAGAACATCACCCTGTTTCTTGAGCGAAGGTCTTCTACACAACTTTGACGACGCGTTGAGAACTGGTCTTTGCAGCCTCCTCAATATTCACATGAGTGACGATCAGTGGATCCAGGCATCCCTACCTGTGAGGAACGGTGGTCTGGGCATTCGTAGTGCCGTTATGCTGGCAACTTCCGCCTTTTTGGCATCAGCCGCTGGCACGCGAAGCCTTCAAGACAAAATTCTACATGATGTTGCTGTATCGCTTATAGACCCATTAGTGGAGGAAGCTTTCAATTCGTGGTCAATGAGATCGAACGCTCTTCCTCCAACAGAGCAGAAGGCGCATGCACAAAGAGAATGGGACAGTGCAATTATCACACATGCACTTGAAGATCTATCTGAAAGAACTACTGATTCTTCCGCCAAAGCCCGCTTGTTAGCCGTACAATCGCCACATTCAGGAGACTGGCTTCATGCGCTTCCGATAACAGCAGCCGGACTACGAATGTCGGGAGACACGCTACGAATAGCAGCCGGTATTCGACTTGGCACTGCTTTATGCGAAACGCACACATGCAACTGTGGTGTCGTAGTCGAGCAGAATGGTTTGCATGGATTATCTTGCAAAAAAGGAGCCGGGAGGCAGCAACGTCATGGAATGATCAATGACGTGCTGTGGCGTGCTTTCGTAAGAGCCAAAATACCAGCCATAAAGGAACCGAATGGACTTTCCAGATCTGATGGCAAAATGCCAGATGGTGTAACCATTATCCCTTGGCACAGAGGTCTTTGCTTGGCGTGGGATGTCACGGTACCGGATACGTTTGCAACATCTTACAGACATTTAACATCAGAAAATGCAGGTGCCGCAGCGGAAAGAGCAGCCCGTAACAAGAAAAGCAAATATGCAGACTTATCAAGATCGCATCATTTCGTCCCTATTGCAGTCGAAACCGGAGGAAGCTGGGATGAAGATTCTCTTCAATTTGTACAAGAACTAGGACGAAAGATGTCAGCAGCCAAAGGTGACCCGCGTGAGACCAGCCATCTGCTTCAGCGTCTATCAGTCGCCCTGCAAATCGGAAACTCTTTGTCGGTTTTGAGAACAGCAGACTCGAACAGTCAAGACACCTGTAGGTCTTGGGCTGAATGACTAAGCTTACGTTACGTAGCCTAATGTTCAAAAGGAGCATAGACATTAGTCTGTAAATGACTTTGTCATTTTCTTTTGAAAAAATAAATGTGTGTTATAATAATAATAATAATAATAATAATAATAATAATAATAATAATAATAATAATAATAATAATAATAATAATAATAATAACTCCGCCACTGGTTGCACTCTGCCACTGCCAGTCCCAAGCCTGGATAGAGAAGGAGGGCATCGCTAATGGTCTTTGCTACCACACAGTGACGTTAAACTGCAACTACACGCACACACACACACACACATACACACACACAGAGTATAAAAATAAATCGTTGACGCTTTTCCGTCTCTAATACAGCTCATCTACTTACCTTCTACTAACAGTCGCACATGAGTCGTGCGTGCTCATCGATCGGGTTTTATTTATCGAATCGCGAACCGGAAATTGGTCGCTTCCTCGGCAGGCGATTTCTTTATTATCTCCTTTCTTGCGACGAAGAATTGTCCAATCGACTTTCTCTCTTGACGTCGAAAAGCGACTTTCCGCGTTTCGCACTTCGTTGGTTTGCTGACGAATTTCTTTATTCAATCGGGGTCGGTTCTTTCATGCGTGGATCGATCGGAGATTTTTATCGATCCTGATTTCAAGAGACAGAGCCGAGTCTGCAGCTCGTCAAAGAGCATTAGGCGATTCTTCCAGTCGACAACGCAATGTAAAACAATTGTAATTTGATAATGCCCTCCGTATAATAGATAGGCCTATATAGAACGCTCCGAATTGCAAAGGAGCAGAAGCAGGATATAGGCCTATATTTTAAGAGCCATGCGTTAACTTGAAGAAGGTTTTTCGTTTTAGAGCGAAAGACAACCTCAGTGTGAATACGCGAAGATAATAATAGATCCTATTGTATAAATATCCCTCTTTCCACTTGCATAGGCCGCCGCGCACTACGCTCTGCTATCCATGGTGACTTAATGGTTCCTTTCACTCGCTTTGCAACAATGCAGAGGCGTTCGTTCTTTGTGGTTGGTCTAACAACCTGAAATGGGCTTCCCTTGACTATGCTATACCTCCTAAGCTGTTCCCAATTTCACACAGTGTGGAAGACTGGTTTTTCGCTTTATCTCAGCCGAGAGCGCCTCTGAGTAGGTACTTGAAGAGGCGCTATATAAATTATGATTGACTGATTGATTGAAATGTCGTCATTTTATTATTAATCAGGATGACAAACAGCAACGCGTTACAACGCAGACTATAAAATATACAAGCAGACAGATTTCCAACATGCAAAAGCTGTTTCATACCGAAAAACACTCACAAACATGCAAACACACACACACACACACACTAACATACACACACAAACATACACACACATAAACATACACACACATACACACACACGCACACACAAAGAAACAGTAGAGACATACAGCAAGACTGTCAGTTACACTTGCAGATACACAGGCGAGAACGCAAGCAGAAATGTGTCTGTAACATGCGAATTGAGAAAAGTCTGAGTGAATGCTACAATATACATAGTAGAGTATACAATATACATATACACACACATAAATATACACAATTATATAATTATTAATTATCTATATGTGTGTATGCATATTATAGTATTCATTTATATAGGCCTATACAATTATATAATTGTATATATATATATATATGTGTGTGTGTGTGTGTGTGTGTGTGTGTGTGTGTGTGTGTGTGTGTGTGTGTGTGTGTGTGTTTGTGTGTGTGTGTATTGTAGCATTCACTCAGACTTTTCTTAATTCGCATGTTATACAGACACGTTTCTGCTTGCGTTCTCGTCTGTATATACTATATATATAATTATATATGTCAGTTAATCATGATATATAAATGCATATATATCTATGTACAAGTTAATCTATTGATTTACGGGTGCGAGGTTTCTGCGCAAAGCAGGAGATGCTTTCGCTTAACCCTTCAATTACCGGTTGACGCGAGAAATCAGAGGACTACAGGTTGGAAATGCAAATGGCCGACGTTTGGTCGATTCTCTTTCAGGATACATGATGCAAACGGTGCTGTGGTGAAGATGGAGGAGGAAGGCGGGAGATGAGGAGATCAACGTTAAGTGATGCATGAGAAGAGCAGCAGCAGCAACCGTAGCAGCCTCAGCAGCAGCAGGAGGAGGAAGAGAAGCGAATGATGATGAGAGTTAGTCGTCTGCAATCCATCTCAGACGAGGTAAAGTTATACGATGACCCTGAATGAATGAACGAATGAATGAACGAACGAGAGATCGATAGATTGTATGAATAAGTGGATGAACGAACGAATAAATGAAAGATGAATGAATAGATGAATGAATGAAGGAATGAATGAATGAATAGATGAATGAATGGATGAATGACGATGAATGAATGAATGAATGAATGAATGAATGAATGAATGAATAAATAAATGAATGAATGAAAAGATAAATGAATAAATAAATAAATAAATGAATAAATGAATTATAATATTATAAATGAATGGTCGAACGATTGTTTTCGCGAATGAACGAAGCAACGACAAAAGTCTGAATGATTACCTGAAAACTTGAATGACATAAAACAGAGATGAGACGTAATATTAGATATCTTTCTGACAACCGTCGTCTATCGATCAACTTCTGCTGTAGGAACAGTCGCCCGTCAGCCCGTCTCTCACCGTCTCTCTCCGCCGAGACCTTCACTCGAAATGCCTCTTCCTCACAATCCTCATCTCCGCCTCCATCTCAGCCGTTGTCTGGTGCAAGCTGTCAGTCCGCCGCCCACCCCCAACCCACCCCTCCCTCCCACCGACTGGGCACCCAACCACCCCAACCCGGGCACCCACCACCACCACTACCACCACCCTGGTTCTCCCTCCCCAGCAGCCAGCCTGGCCGTGCGATGGTTCGTACATCTACATCCCAGCCTCCCTCCTCGTCATGCTCTACCTCGTCTACCTCGTGGAGTGCTGGCACTGCCACACCCGCCTCGACCTCCGCTGCCGCGCAGACGTCAACACCGTCTACCAGCGGATTGCCGCCTTCCGTCAGGCGCCACCTGTCGTCTGGTGGAAGATCGTCTGCTACCATTACGTCCGGCGGGCTCGTCACATGACCCGCTTCCGCAACGGGGAGGCGTACACCGCGGCGCATGCGTACTACGAGCGAGTCAACTCGCGCTGCGTCACGTCCGCCTTCAATTACTCGGCGGTGGGTGTGGTTGACCGATCGAAGAAACTGGTCGACCTGGAGAAGTACCCTGCCACGCGCGTCTACCTGACGAAGGGATTTTCCTTCGCGTCCATCGAGGCGGAGAGGGAGTTCGTCCAGCAGAGATCCAGTTTCTTCCAGGACTACCACCACCGCGACGACTACATTGAGTTCCGCGAGGGCATCGACCTCGTCAACGTTAACTACCGCAGTCAAATGACGGCGTTCACGAGCGCCGACCGCTTCCCGTGGTACGTCTCCAAGGTCAGCTTCTGGGCGGCGTCCTTCCTTCTCCTCTCCTGGCCGCTGCGTGTTCTCATCCAGTACAGGACGGCCATCGTCCACTACCACATCCACAAGGTCTTCGGCTACGGGTTCGGCAGCCACCACGCGGGTGCCCCAGCGCCTGGGACCCTTCAGGGGGCGGCGCTCAGCCGAGCGGCCAGCACGCTCGACAACTACGACCTGGAGAAGACGATCCTACGCAATAACTCCATCGTTCCGAGCTACTCGGAGGCTCTGTTGATGGAATCGGAGATGCGTTGCCAGCAGCAACCACATCACCACCAGCACCAGCAGCAGCATCCCAGGGACAGGTCCCTGCTCTACGGGACGGCCGTTCGTATCTCTGCTTCGTCTACGCTACTGCATGCTGGTGGCTGGCGCGGACAATACCTCGTGAACCCCGACGGGTCGTACGGCAGCCTCAACGGCGACTACCTTCACCGCTTGTCAGCTACGTGGACCACGGCGTCGCTTCATCGCTCCTCAACCGGAAACCAGGATATCGCCCCGGCGCATGCGCAGTCGTGCAGTAGCGCAATGGCGACCTCTTCTTCCGGTCGGCGACTCAGTTGGCTTGAGAACGGAACGAGGGAGCGAGGAAGGCGGGAACGAACGAAAGCAGCACGGCGAGGGGAGAGTCCTCGACCCCGGCGGCGACCTCAAGTGACCGAGGAGAGAGACCTCGAAATGACGTCACTTCCTCCAGCCTCCGCCACCGCCTCCTCCGTCGTTGTCCCCGTTTCCAATGAGAACCCCCCATCGAGCAACGATCCCGGTTCAACTATGCAAGAGAACATCATCGTCCAGCCTTGGGGTCCGACGCAAAAGCCCGACGAGTCCGTCGTCGTGGTGTCCAGCAATCCAGCCTTCCGCGGAGCCTCCACCTCGTCGTCGTCCTCCTCCGCTACATCCTCTCAGCTCTCCTCGTCCTCCACCTCATCATCGCCTTCCTCCTCGTCCGCCGAGTCCCTGCCTTCCTACGAGACCGCCCTTGGAATGACCGTGCTATCGGACCGTGAGCGTCTCCTCCCATCCTCCTCCACCACCCGAGGATGCTCCGTGTTCATGGCAACGGGAATAACAGCAGCTGCTGTAGCATCGAGGAAACGCCTGACGTCCAGTTCCATGGACGACTCGAGGGATGACACGGACTCTGTGGAAACGACCTCCACCTACATCTCAGACCAGACGGACACCCCGAGGCACCAGGCGACCACCTCGGGGTCAAGCAGGGTTACCGGGTGTCAGTCGACCCTCTCCCCTGCGGTCACCCCATCACATCGTCCTTCACATTCCAAATGCAGGGTGATCGAGGACAGAGAGACCTCACTCTGATGATTATTATAGATCACCTTTGGTTGTTTTTCATATTGGCAGTTCCCATGCAACGGGAGGATATCCGAAGTTCCCAGTCAATGTGACTAAAGCCCAAGGTTCCTAGAAGGGTGGAAATCCCTAGGTCCGCAGTCAATGAGTAGATCACGAAGTTCCCAGGCATCGGAGGGAAATCCCGAGGTTCCCAGACAACAGGAGGATATCCCGATGTTCCCAGTCAATGAGACTAAAGCCGTAGGTTCCAAGAAGATTGTAAATCCCTATAGGTTCACAGGCAATGAGCGAATTCCGAGGTTTCCAGACAGAATGGTAATTCCTAGGTTCCCAGTCAATGAGTGGATCCCGAGGTTCCCAGGCAGCGGAAGGATATCCCGAGGTTCCCAGGCAACGGGAGGATATCCCAAGGTTCCCAGTCAATGGACTAAACCCCGAGATTCCAGGGAGAGTGGAAATCCCTAGGTTCCCAGTCAATGAGTGGATCCCGAGGTTCCCAGGCAACGGAGGGAAATCCAAGGATGGGTGAGAAAAATCTTTTTGGTTGGTGCTCCAGCTTCTTTGCTCAGTGTGGTCTTCAGTAATTTATCTCAAGATCTTTCCAAGCTTTTGCGTAAACGTTTCCAAGACTAAGACCATGTTTGCTATGCGGAGAAATCAGACGGAGGGTTTGTTGGTAGAAATCTCGTTTTCCATTGTAGCACATCTCTGGATTTTCGAGTACATCACCGAAATCATAGAAATCTGATGAACTGCTTTTGCCTAATACATCGCATCGAATCATTCCTCTTATATTGGTTCTCAATAATAACGATAATGATGATGACGATGACAATGACGATAGTGATGATGATGATGATGACGATGACGATGGTGATGATGATGATGACGGCAAGAACGATGATAACAATGATAAAGTAATCGGAGCGACTATAATAATAAACAAGTAAAATTAAGAACGAAAAGCTCATATAATAAGCAAGCCAGAAGAGCACCCGTACGCTATGCCGAGGTATGATGTATTCTAAAGTACGTTGTACCCAGGTGCGATGTACTCTAGACCACATCATACCTGTGTACATATACCCTAGAGCACATCATACCTGGGTACAACGTGTACTCAAGGGCACATTATACCTGGCTACAAGCACTCTAGAGCACATTAAACCTGGTACAACGTGTACAGTAACTCTAGAGCACATCTTACCTGGGTACAACGTGTACTCTAGACAGTGGCGTAACTACGGGGAGTCAAGGGGGAGCAGCCGCCCCCAAATGAAAGGGCTGCCCCCACCAGCTGCTCCCCTTCAATCCCTGCATTTGTTTTACTTTTTACTCTTACGAGTGATAAAGAATTAAACAATGTTATATAATTTCTGACTTATTTTATTTTTTATACAACTTCCTGTACAACTTCTTATAGGGTGGGTGATGGGAAAGTGGGACAGGCCACTATAGTGCACTGTGGGACAGACAAGCTAGTGAGGTTTGCATGCGTATTATGTCCAATACTGTAATACATCCAAAATCTAAAAATACATAGTCTATGGCAATATACCGATGCCGATGCACGCTTTAATTGCCAACGGTAGCCACCCCATCATTTCAAGCTGCCACCCCACTGCCCCCCCCCCCCGTGAAAAAATAACTGGCTACGCCACTGACTCTAGAGCACATCTTACCTGGGTACAACGTGTACTCTAGAGCACATCTTACCTGGGTACAACGTGTACTCTAGAGCACGTTGTGCCTAAGTGTCCACATGCACTGTCTTGGTCTTGGTCCCCACAGTCTATATAGACTCCATAGTCTATACTAACATCTACGCCAGGCGTGCGATCTGGCTTCAACCGTCTCAGTACAGAACTCATGCTAATGGGCCAATGAAGATACTCAAGATATAAATCAAAGTGTGGTGTCTATCTATTTGACTATTTCACTCCACTATCATTGATATATACTATTCAACGCAACGCTGTATGACATCACCGCGTCTCTAACACTTTCAATAATTATTATAGCAACCCTGATTCAACCAGAGGCTCCAGACAGAGCCATATGGGCGGAGTTTGGTTTCCGTTCTTGGAGGGGCTAACTTATGAGTCTGCACCTTCTTGGGGGGCTAAGCCCGGGAAAAGATACCATTTACACGGTAAAAAACTGAATCTGGATCTTCTTGGGGGCTTAGCCCCTATAGCCCATGATAAATTCCGCCCATGAAGAGTCATAACTGTAATAGATGACTCTGGCTTCAACTAATTAATAATACTCAGCCAAGTCTGTAATTATTTTTCTAATGGCTTCTGCATACTTCGTTTGATAGGCACATTAACTCCGGTGTTTAACCTATAGGCTATAGTTTTTAACGAACGCTGGTAAACTTTCGAAGATTTACATTGCATTAAGTTCTTCAATTAAATGGTTCATAAAGGTCACACAGGTAAGGCTAGTCACAGATAGTGAGATAATCATTGAAAATTCCTAAGACACAATCATGAAACTGTATGGATGGTCAAAACGAAACGCTCGCATACCTGATCTACTATGAACATTGTTTAACTTTGGCTACCGATACTCGTGATTCCATTTCCCGATAATATTCGGCGGTCTTCACCCTGTTACGGCACATTGCTGACATCTAGCGAGTGGATAGGTACTAAAAAACAATGAGCACTTACTCTTACCGTGGAGCCGTGGTTCCCCACCTTTTCTTTTACTCTATGGCCACTTTTTCTAAGTTGGAGAACACGAGGGCCATCTTTTCTTAGTTGAAGGACAGTAGGGGGAGGCACAAGGCTGATTTAATTGACTAAAAGCATATAAAATTGTTTTAAATGAATCAAAATAGAATGCTTGGTGTTATTCATAAACACCAAAAATAAAATAATTCGCAATAAACAATAATTATTTATTCTGTCCAAAATGTCAATGCCTTCATAAATTTGTGTTAATTCTTTGAGAGATGAGGGCCACTTTTAGGCCTGGCGGGCCACATTTGGCCCGCGGGCCACGGGTTGGGAACCAATGCAGTTAGACTTACTCTTACTGTAGGCCTAATAGTCATAGGTCGTATCGTGATCTAAAAACTTCTGAAGTGCCCCTTCAAAGTTAGCAGCAAGGTGCCAGCTTATTCACGAGCGCTGCGTTATGTCAGAAAGGTTGCCCAAAACTTAAAAGGTATTCAGAATTTCAGAAGGAGGTCAGTGTCCGGATTGCAAAGGGTCAAACTGGACGAGGTACAAGCTGATCAAGCTGAACTCCTAACCCCTAGTTCTCGAACTGCTATAATGCAGCGACGCTCTTTCTCAGTCGCTTGCCCTAGAACCTGGAATGGGCCCCTGTTGCTCTCCGCCTGGTGCCTATAGGTCACACCACTATGTTTCTTTCTCACTTAAAAACTGCCTTGTTTAGCCGTTGTTGGACTGGGAGCGCTTCTGGGTAGATTACCTTGAAGGTGCGCTATATAAAAAGTCAATGATTGACAATAATAATAGTAATTTAGGGCGAGAATTGAAAGGTTTTCAAATCATTTCAATTCAATTTATTTCCTGAACCAGCATAATATAATTATGGCAGCGAGCACAATGCCTAAACTTTTGGGGAGATGGACAATTCCGCTTGCAGAGCGGTGATGTAGTGGTGGCGTCGTTGCCTTGGAGCCGGAAGGTTCCAGGTTCGAATCCACCTCAAGCCACCGCGTTGGGACTTTGAGCAAGCCCTTCACTTGCACTTGCTCGTGCGCTTTGGTGAGAAACTCTGATGCAGTGTCCGCGCTGTAGTCGGAAGCGACTCTCTGTAAAGAACTTGAATGGGCGCTACAGCAAATGCGAGAAATAAATGAATAAATGTAAAATCAAAACCATAACAGCCAGTCATACAGCAATTTCTAGGCCTATAGTGCCAATAAATCCAAGAAAATCTCCTTTTTCAGTTATCTAAAGCAAGTATAATTTTATAACTCGGAGAAAGAGTAGGCTCCCTACATGCAGATTTTGATCTATTTACCTGAATATTAAATTATATCAACTGACATTGGTCTGGACATTTTTTTAACAGATGACTGAAAGTAAGGCGCGTACTGCGTGCATGAATATAATTCGATTTTGATGCCATTTAAAGTAAAATAACTTAAAACTTAATTTGGAAAACCAAGAATTCATTAAATGTATAGCCCTCCGTCCATCCGTGTATTATTCATACACGCGTAGCAGTACTAGCAATAGCAGCATCGTGTAAACATAGAAAATATTCGCTGAGTTATAAAAAAAATACATAATTATAACCAACAACTGATTTTCAATGAAAAATATCTGACTGTAGCATTAAAAACTATTACAAAAAATATAAGGCCTAGGCCAATAACTTACGGAGAATGATTAGACAATTGAAACTTGAGAAATGAATATTAAATCCAATAATATTAGACAACTTCGTACCGATAAATTAATTTCAAACGTCTTGTAGACAAAACCGGAAATAGAATGCAGAAAGCTGTGTTAAAACACCGTATAAGTTATTTGTACAGCGTTCAGGTTAAGCCAAAACGCAGTACTGTGTTTTGGCTTGACATTCGTTTGTAAGCGCAACAGATTCTGTTGTTATAAACGCAGTGCTGTGTTTTGGCTTGACTTCCAACGAAAAATATCCGACTTACTGTGTTTTGGCAACATAATATCTTGGAAACCAGTGAAAATAATGCTTTGACACTTACAGGACATGAAGATAGTAACATCTTAAGCGTTAAAATGCAATAAAATGAAAAACGAAAATTTTCGAGTTACTGTGTTTTGGCTTTTCAGGGCAGTATGTATGTATGTATGTATGTATGTATGTATGTATGTATGTATTAGGGTGTCCCAACAAATATTTTTGTCGAAATTTTCTATGCAGTCCCCCTAAAAAGTTTCCATATGGTCCCATAATAACACCTGTAAAATTTTATGACACTACAAAATTATTTAGGGGTCCCTCAAGCCGCCCAAATTTTACCCATATTGACATAATTTGCGCCTGATGTGTCCAACTTCTAAATGCCTTTAGATCCAAACCCTTGATCCTATTATAACAAATTTAATACCATTGGAAAGCTCTTGAAAGATAGAATTTGCAGGTATCTAACTTTATTGGATACAATGGATATTTTGGGCATAGTCTTATGCTCAAAAAATGCAAAAATCTAGAAAATGTTGAGATTTTTGGATTTTGGACACAGTATCAGTGTACACACAACTAATCATTGGGAGTAGTCATTACAAACTCTTGATAAAGTAACAAGTCGTGGTTTTAGCTCCTCCATACCTTCATCTATTTCATGATAAGAAATTCTGAGGTGGCTGAAGGGTTCAGCCCCCTATTTTTTCCTAGGATCACACAGTAAAGTCTTAATTGCATACCCCATGCAGCTACACACAAATCAACGTCTTGCCCGTTATTTTTCACTATTCTCGTATTGATCTGCTTATTCTACATCACTGAACTCAAATTGTTCTTCAGTTCTACGTTCTACATTTACACAATGTCATGTCAGCAAGATTGTCACAATTGTGGTTAGAAAACATGTGCCTATGTTTTTCGACAACTTGCACGAGAAATTGTCTCCGATCTCCGTTCTTCGTTATCGTTGAGCTGAAATTAGCCTATGTATCAAAGCTGCGTCATGTTTGTTCAGCACAGTCATTTACACAGACCAATGTTATGAAAAATCACACGTGGTCTTATACGATTGTCTATCTCGCCACTCTTTCACTGAAAGCTCGAGAAAGCTATCTTTGAACGCAGCATGGTTTGGGAAAAACTTTTAGGAAGAGATAACCCCGTTATTCCACATGGATGAGACAATCACTGAAAGAACAGAGAGAATTGCTATCTCTTATATCTTAGGTACTGGTATACCAAGAATGATGTTGCATCATTTGCAGACTTGTCGTCTAGAGCAGCATTGCCAGAATTATAAAGCTTTGGATTAATTCAAAGAGAGCAGTGACTACTGAGAACATGAGAACACCGCCTGACTGTAGATGTCAGCCACAAATCTGAGAATTGTTTGGGTTGGATGCCCTGTAGTTCACGGTCGTCAACTGTATATGTGATTCGTTTCCATCATAAAGCAATTAGATCTATATTGCCTTACTTGCTCTGTGATGGGTACCAGGTTTGCGAACTGCTACCGAATTGCTCAATCCAACTATGGATCCCAAGAGCTGAGGAAAGTCTTGATGTCATAATTAGAGGATGGCCACGCTGAAGCTGTTCAGTAATGAATTCCTATGATTTTTTATATGCAAACTGCAGTAGCATTGGTCGAGGGTTTGGTTGACGGTGAGCCTGATTGGAGCGCGTTCATCTTTAAACGGCTTGAAGAGCTTAATTACAGACCATTGATGGACAAAATTTACAAAGTACGCAAAGAATGTACCAGGCAACAGGGCTTAAAAGATTTCTGTGATGTCAACAAGATGTTACGACTGATGGCTGATGTAGAAGGGTGTAAGGCACTGGAGGCTCTATTTAATATGCAGTTATTGAAGGCCGTTGTCTCAAAGCATTTGCCAATAATAATAATTCATCACACTTCCACGACTTCAAAAGGTCCAAACTGCAACCGTTGATTCCTGCTCTGGTCCAGAAGTCAACTTTGGCACACCAACATGATTGTACTTCTACCAACATGAGAAGAAATCAGACTGACAATTTGTTAACCTTATCCATATTCACTACATGTAGAGGTAGCGGCCTGCAATCCTAGTGCACGACAGATTTACATCCTTCGTTTGTTCGAGAGCTTAACTGTCGTCCTTATGCTTGAAAAACCTCATTCGCAAATACAATAAGGTTGCATATTTGTAGAGTTTAGTATTTCAGAGCAATATAATGTTATTAAGCAATACATAAGCACACTAATGGGATCAAAGTGTGGACCTCCGAAAATTTCAAACTCAGATATGTCGTACGTATAATTTGTGACAACTTACACATATTATATGAGCTTTGAGGGGCCTCTAAATATTTTCAAAATTTCATGAAATTTGGCAGGTATTATCACAGGACCATAAGGAAACTTTTTGGAGGGACTGCATTTCAAGTTTCAAGAAAAATATTTTTCCTGTGCAATCGTGGGACACCCTAGTATGTATGTATGTATGTATGTATGTATGTATGTATGTATGTATGTATGTATGTATGTATGTATGTATGTATGTATGTATGTATGTATGTATGTATGTATGTATGTATGTATGTATGTATGTATGTATGTATGTATGTATGTATGTTTGTATGTATGTTTGTATGACTTATCTAATTATCTTATCTTAACTTTTTATACAAATCTTAGAAGTTTTCTGGCAACACTCAAGACAACGTGTATCGAATTTCTATTCTTCCTGATCATAAATTCACTGACAGTAAGCGGTTCTCCGTCTCCTGTCTAGGAAACTGAATGCATGGTCCGTTCTCAATTTACCATTTTAATCGTTTTGCTGTGTTTGGACAATAATTCTGAGCTTTTGCAGTTTCGCCTGATGTTGACCATAACACTAATAAACATGGTAAGACTTGGGCTGAAGACTTGCAGAGTCAGCTTCTTACCAAGATTCGACTTTAACCATATAAATTTAGGCTGAGTGCGGAAAGTCACGTTACATAAAGAATGATTAATTTTGAGAACAGAACACAGAAAGTTTCGCCGTTACGACTAACTTTGCTAGCACACAAATCATCCATTTACAGAAAGGACAGCATGACTTTTACTGAATAGCCTATACACCTTTATTGGTTTTACATATTCGTTCTATAACTGCGGTGCCCAAATGCAACATAGAAACTGTTTCCTGCATCATTCTAAAAATTTACGTAGGCCTACCTAATAACAAAACCATAGTATAACTCTTATTGAAAGATAGAATAGACCTAATAAGCACATAATTAGGCCTAGGATCACTCTTTTTTTTACAATAGCAACAATGCCAACTTTGCAATCACATTATAGAATTGCGATACGTCAGGCCTTCGTGTATATATTGTAATTCTACAATGCGATTAAGCCTAGGCCTATATGATTTATTTATTAGGAACATATACATAGCGCCCCTTCAAAACAGGCTACTCAGAAGCGCTCCCGACCCAACCTCGGCTAAAATAGGACAGTTTTAAGGCAAGATAACACAGGGCTGTTTTAAGGAATTTTTAGAACTGCACATCCTCTTTTCTCCTTTCTCATCCTACATGGTAAATTACTCCCAATCTGGGGAAAATGGCCTATTTTTACTAGTTTTAACTGCACGGAACGTGACGGAAGTGCTTCTACAACTGCACGAATCCATTTAGAACTGCACATTTTGTGTAGAACTGCACGTTAAAAAAAAGTCCTGAGAGAACATGGTGGAGGTAACCCTGCAGGCAATATCTAGGCGAAGTGTAACAAGGAAGATGTGTGATACAATGAACTCTTCTGCAATAACGATAGTTTGTAGATCGCAGTAATTAGTCAACAACTACCGGGGCTGCCAAAGAAACACAAAGTCCATTATTGAAGGCCATTAATCGGTACAACAGCCGACCATGAATAGTCTTGGCAGAACTAAAATGTCGCCTTACAACCGTTGCGACGCTATACACGACCCGACGGTTCTACTTAGAGACCGTCACCTCCATTTACCCGTCTTCTCTGTAGCCTGGCGTTTGATCCACGCTTCCCGAACTCCCGATTAGCCGTCGTTTTCGGCGCTTCCTTTAGACTGGTCCGTCTTCAGGGCTATCCGGTTGCAAGTCGCTCCTTGTCGCCATCACAGCCGATCGGGTAATGAAAACGTAATTGGCATGGTTAGTTTTACGATGCAGATATAGACTACAAGTCGAACGCCTGTATAATTGAAATGGGAGACGACGTGACATCGGGAGTTGCAACAGCAGCGGGCATTAGATCAGCCGTTGGCAGACTGAAAAGAGAGAGAGAGAGAGAGAGAGAGAGAGAGAGAGAGAGAGAGAGAGAGAGAGAGAGAGAGAGAGAGAGAGAGAGAGAGAGAGACATAGAGAGAGAGAGACAGAGAGAGAGACAGAGACAGAGACAGAGACAGACAGAGAGAGACAGAGAGAGAGAGAGAGAGAGAGAGAGAGAGACAGAGAGAGAGAGAGAGAGAGACAGAGAGAGAGACAGAGAGAGAGAGACAGAGAGAGACACAGAGAGACAGAGAGACAGAGAGACAGACAGACAGACAGACAGACAGACAGACAGACAGACAGAGAGACAGAGAGACAGAGACAGAGACAGAGACAGAGACAGAGGCAGATACAGAGACAGAGACAGAGACAGAGAGAAAGAGAGACATAGCGACAGACAGAGACAGACCGAGAGACAGAGAGGGGTAGAGGCAGAGATGGAAACAAGGTTGGCCGTCGTTCCTTTGGAAGGTGGTGTCTGCCATTTTCAACACTGTATTCGGTTTCAGATTTCAGCACTGATAAGAAGGATATTGATTTGAACAGGATTTCTACCACTTCCGTTTTGACCGTGACAACGATGACGACGACGACGATGATAATGATGATGATTATGATGATTATGACGATGACGATGACGACGTTATGTTAAAGAGGAACAGATTAGTCGTACCATAAAATATCCATAGGAAGATTGCTCAAAACATATAACAATAATGATAATCATAATGATTATCATTATTGTTATATGTTTTGAGCAATCTTCCTATGGATATTTTATGGTACGACTAATCTGTTCCTCTTTAAAAAACTTTTGCGTGTCCTATTACTCACTTTGGCCCTGAAATTGTATTATAACTATTCCTTATATTCTGTTTGCTTATCTAAAATATCCTTACACTAGACAATACTAATATGTATTATTTTTGAACCGACTTCCACTTATAGCTATTACTGGTACATAGGTGGCCCTGCTAGCGGGACTGTGGTCCCTTTAGGTCCTCCGTTTGTATCACAACTTAGCACTGATCTGAAATTGTAACATGTTATGTTTTTATTCCTGGGAGCAATAAAAAACCTATGTTATATTCTCTTTGCACTATAATCTTTTTTCCTGCCATCTCTCCCTTCTTTATTCTCTTCTCACTTCCTCCTCCTTTTCTCTATTGTCACTCTCTTTCTCTCTGTCTGTGTGTCTGTCTCTATATCTTTCCTTCATCTCCTCCTAACTTTCACCCCTTTACGGCTGTCTGTGTGTCTGTCTGGCTGTCTGTGTGTCTGTCTGGCTGTCTGTGTGTCTGTCTGTCTGTCTGTCTGGCTGTCTGTGTGTCTGTCTGTCCGTCTGTCCGTCTGTCCCTTTGTCTCTCTATTTCTCTCCTTCATCTCCTCCTAACTCTCACCCCTTTGCGGTTGTCTGTCTGTCTGTCTGTCTGTCTGTCTGTCTGTCTGTCTGTCTGTCTCTCCAAGAGACAGCTCTCAACACGTTCTCATCGCACATGAACCTTTAGACAAATCTGTTTTTCGTCTTGATACACCCTACGTTGTTCTTTTCGTATGAGCTACTGATCTTTAGCTGTCACCGCTTGGTTAAGATATCGACCGTCCGCTCTTCTAAGGTTTCGCGTCTGTCGACAAATTGCATCCGATATACACATCCGATATTAAACAGGGTGGGCCATAAAAAATACCCCCACCCTACCCGTTTGCCAATATCTTGGCGAGAAGAAAGAATTTTTAAATCAAATTTTACAAGCTTAAAGGGAAATTATCGTTACACATGGTGGCCAAATTTCATCAAAATATTTCAAACGGAACAAAAGTTATATCACATTTTGTGAGACCACGGTCAATATCAAGTTTTTTAAACCAATTATTTGAGATGTGACTTGATAGAAATCGTTGTTTGTTACCTTTTGTTACGGTATGTTTTTGATTCGTCAAAACTTAGTGGGTAGTCTCACTTGACATATTATAGTTTGATGCAATTTGGCCATCATGAGTAGATATAAATTGTCTTTCAGTATGAAATATATGATTTAAAAAGTCCTACTTCTTGTCAAGATATAGGCAAAAAACGCAGGGTTTTTTAATGGTCCACCCTGCACAAGCAGACAAAGCTGCACAGTCTCCGTCGCCTCGCCTCGCCTGGCCTGGCCTGGCTGACTCTCAACGCCAGAACGTAATCTGCTGCCGACTTTAATGGCTGCAGTTTCCTGCTCGAAACCCGATACGTCAGTTAACTAGACTTGTTAATATGTTCTTCAATGCAGTGCACCCTTATTATAAGCTACCGTGCAACCTTTATGCTCTAGATTACAAAGCGCAATGCCTGGTCAAGAACAAAGCAATTAGCAGAACAAGTCGAATATAATTGGTGAAGCAATAAACAGAAGCAAAGAGAGACAGACAGACAGACAGACAGACAGACAGAGAAAGAGGCAGAAAGAAAGAGAGAGAGAGAGAGGGAGGGAGGGAGAGAGAGAACGTGGTAATAATGCCAATTCGCAAAAGAAAGAAAGAAATCGTGGAAGTTAACATTAAACGTAAACAGATCGCGAGTGGTATAGATTGGGGGGGCAGGTGGGCTACTTCTCGAAACAATGCGAACGCAGGCGCAAAAATTCAAGTGAAGAATAATATATAATCGTCGTCATCGTCATCAACAACAACAACAACAACAACAACAACAGCAACAGCAACAGCATCGTCATCATCATCATCATCATCGTTATCATCATCATCATCATCATCATCATCATCATCATCATCGTCATCGTCATCGTCATCGTCATCGTCATCGTCGTCGTCGTCGTCGTCGTCGTCGTCATCATAATCATCATCATTGTCGTCGTTGTCATCATTATCATTGTCATCATCCTCATCCTCATCCTCATCATCGTCATCGTCATCATCATCATCATCATCATCATGCATTATGGTAAGCGCTTATATCTATTATTATTATTTATCACTTGCAGTTCAGACGTGCGTGTAGGATTTGGTCGTGCAGGTCTCAGCAAAAGAGTTTGCAACCTACAATGTATACGGATTAGGGTTAGGGACCCAGTTCTCACCCCCCTCCCGTTAGGTAGTTTTATAATTATAAGCGAGTCCTCTGTTGAATGCTCTAAACAATCAACTAGCGTCGCATGATGATCATTATTATCATCAACATCATCATCTCTGAGTAGAAATCTTGATTGATTGACTGATTGATTGATTGATTGCCTGTGTGTTTGATAGATATATTGATCAGTTGATTGGTTGATTGATTGATTGATTGATTGGTAGATTGATTGCCTAATTGATTAATTTATTTATTTATTTATTGGTTGATTGACTGATTGGTTGATTAATTTATTTTTCTTGATCGACAGATTGATTTTCATTTGATTGATTGGTTGATTGATTTGTTGATTACGATCATCCATCATTTTAACTGATTAACGACGTCACAACGTAACCTAAACCTGGTCTCCACGTTACCTGACCGCTCAGCCCTTCGCTCGGCTACTAATGGCCTACTTGTTGTCATAGGCGGAGACCTGGGCCGAGAATTGGGGGGACGGAAAGACGCGAGATTTTCAGAAAAATTTCTGACGACCGGCGAAATCTCTGAAAAAAAACTTTTTTCGCCGCCAAAAAAGTTGATGACCTTTTTTTTTAGTCATCTGGGCCAAAAATTCGACGAATTTTTTTTTTCGCCACCGAAAATAGTCTTGGCGCTCAAACATTGGGGGGGACAAATGCATGGGCCGTCCCCCCAACACTTTCTTTGGGGGGACCGTCCCCCCTGTTCCCCCCTAGGTCTCCGCCCATGCTTGTTGTCCTCGCATGCGTGGAGCTACGACCCAATCTAGAAGCTTTGCTTATGGTAGTCCTTCTTATTGGAATCGCCTCCCCCCCCAAGATACGTCTTGAGCTCCTTGGCCTTTCTCTTCCCTTGTTTCGTAAACGCTTGAAGACTATTCTATTTGATGGCGGGAGCACTAGCTGGGGTCGGGAGCGCTACTGAATCTGTGAGCGGCGCTTTAAAAATGTTCAATTACAATTACAATTACAACGTTTATTTTCTGACACCATTCAGTGCTTAAAGTGTGGGGTGAAAAGTGCCTGGACGCCTCTCACCTTTCCAAAAGGAGTGCCTGGACGCCCTTTACTTTACCATGCTGTGCTGACCAACAAATGGCACGACGGCGTTCAGATTTAAAAATAAGTACATGGACGCCGTCCATTACCGTCCAGCCACACATTAAGCCCTGACACCATCGAATACCAACAACGACGGCCGTAGCAAACGCAGGGCGAGAATTTCGGGGAGTCGAGGGGTTTAACCATAGAGATGTATTATATACTAAACATATCACTAGAGAGAGTATCGCCCTGTATATCTACGTCGCTGTCTCTTTACATACCGACCAATCACATCCTACCTGCCTCATTCATACCGACCCAATCACAGGCGAGTTCTCGTACCAACCAATCACAGTCTTACAGCATCGATTTGAAAAATAAATAAAATAATATCAGCATTTTTATAATAAGACAAACTTGTCGATGTTTACTTGTCAATATTGCAAGAAACGGCAAAATTAACAAGCAGGCATCGACATGTTCGTCTTATTATAAAAATGCTGATATCGTTATATTTATTTTTCAAATCGATGCTGTAAGACTGTGTGTGATTGGTCCGTATGAGAAATCGCCTATGATTGGTCGGTAAGATACGAGCGATGTAGGCTTAATGTGTGACTTCATATCTGATTGCAGGGCAGATACGTCATACTCTCTCTAGCGTTATGTTATACATGTAATACATCTCAATGGGTTTAACCCCAAGTCTTTCTTGAAACCTCATGGTAAAGTGGTCATTGCAATTCCAACTTCACATAAATCAACGTCTTATCCCTTAGGTTTTTTGCACAATAATTCTCAAACTGAGCAAGCGACCTGCAGTTAGTAGAATAATTAGCATGTTAGTTGCTATTTGACAAAGATGATTAGAGTCAGTTCTCTTAGTCCAGACTGGCACTCCCTCCTGTAACACTAACGCAATTTCGTTTTTCTGCTTTATTTTTTACTATTGGTGGTACTAGCTGCAGTGTTGCAGTTGCTTATTGTAATTTGACTCCATATTTACCGATGGATCACGTTGTTTATGCTGACGACTTGTAGGAGAGGGAAGTTAACGAATCATAGTGCATGATGGATTCAACGAAATAATTAGTCAAATTTAGAGCATTAATAATTATAAATTAACATTAAAATGAGGTGGCTTAGAGATGTTTACATCCTATGCATGCGACTCATTACGCTTTCATCTTCAACCAAGAATTGCCTCAGCGCAGGGTTACTTTAATATAGAAAGGTTTGTATTATCTGCACAATTATAAACAACTATTACTTTACTATACTCTACGTTAGCCTGCAGTGTCGTCGTCTAAAAGTTAAAGTCAAGAATGCTATTACTGCGCGAAATAGAAATTTCTTCATTTTAGTCGCCAGGCGGCGGGATTCGTTTCTCATTCAGTCACCAGGTGATGCATCAGCTGTATTAAAATACAATGACTGCCCCAGGCGGTTCAGCAACTCCGCCATTATACTCATACTTTGGGAGTGCCAGTCCCACGTCTGGAGAAAGGCGGAGGGCGACACTAATCATCATTGATATGACACGGGCAGCAGGGTGGTTCAGCAGATCTTCCGTACATGCATGTATCTATTGGCAGTTGGGTATACGCTTATATTGTTTAAGGTGATAGGGTTTGTGCTTCTATAGTTTTCTTAAAACTTTTCTTTTTCCAAGGGGATCTTCGCACTGGGAGCGCCTCTGATTAAGTTGTACTGTGAGAGGCGCTATATAAATCCAAAAATAGAATAGAATAGAATAGTGGTACTAAGATTATATATATATTTCTATCAGAATTTACATGCAAACTTGCATACCATACCACTTGAATCGAAACAACTTCGTAACTGTTGTGTTCAACAGATGTCAAATTTCAAATTATTTTTGGGATTTGGTGAATGATGTCCATTTCTGCTCAACGTATGCGACAGTCAACGGTAATGGCTCCGTCTCGGATTTAATTTTTTTTAAACTTTGGAGTCCATTGCAGTAGACCTATTCGATTAATAATTATGGTTATCTATCATTCTTAATTTATATTCATGATTTACCAGATTTATGGAGCATCCATGAATATGATCCTATATAGCCCGTATGTGCACATGTGTGCGTGTGTGTGCTGTTTATCCTCTCTCTCTTCCTCCCTCCTCTCTCTGTCTGTCTCGGTCTTTCTCCCTCTCTGTCTTTCTCTTTATGTCTGTCGGTCTGTTTGTTGGTCTGTCTGTTTGTCTTTCTTCCTCTCCATAGGCTACATATATATGTGTATATAACTATATAGTCTATGTATATATATATATTTATATGCATTTGTTCATATATTCATTGGCACTGTGTTTCTTTGTATAGGCTATAGTATAATACATGTGAAAGTGAATTAGTGAGCGATACATGCCGAACAGCAAAGTGTCAAAAGGCTGAATATCTTTTCAGTATACACTGCGTGTTTTTTCGGCCAGCCTCTCGCCGCCGGAGTGCCCACCCGCCCGTCCGCCCGCAGTACATTGCCCTTGCATTAATAAAGGAGCCAAGTGGTTGAGCCGGGGGTATTAACTTCACCGGAAGCCCACAGCTAAAGGTCAATATGTATCGGATTCCCTGTGCTTTGGAGGAAGGATATATAGATGCTTTGGTCGTTTATACAGCGTCTGTATACAGCGGTTTGTGGCTGCATGGTTTCGGGTCCAGAGGCTCAATATGGACCAGCGGAACAGCATGATATATCTTACACGAATAATGTTCTTAAGTTATTAAGTGGAGCGCAAGTGGCTAACATGGGCAAGAGAGGCACTTGCCCCTTGAGAAATCAACACCCATTTTTTTAACTGCTATTTTTTGGTCTTGACAAATTCCTTCTCACTAATTATATGCATTAAAATACTAAATCGTATTATATATAGGCCTTTACACAAAGTGAAGCTATAGGAAATTTACACTCGAAGCCTCTATGAAAGAAACTAATGTTCTCGTTGACCTGCTTTGCAAGGTTCAAGCCTTTGCTGTAATAAGAAGTGTGAACGTTATAACAACGTGCTTTGCCCGTCGTACTAAAACAGGCCTACATATAATATACTTGACCGTCCACTGTGATACCGGGCACAAATCCGTGTGCATAAGCTTACCATGCAGGGCAGAAATGATTTCCCAGTGTTCTGATCAGCAACCTAAGCTATTGCTTTATTTGTATGTGCACATGCTATAGCGCCTCTTCAAGAATTAAGCTACTCAGAAGGGCTCCCGAGTCCCGACTACTGCACAGTGCGGGCACTGCAACAGATTTTCACGCCGAAGCGCATGAGCAATTGCGAGTGAAGGACTTGCCCAAGGTCCGTATACGCGGTGGATTGAGATCAATTCTAACCTGTAACCCTCCAGCTACAAGACAACGAGCATACCTACTACACCCCCGCGCCCCATCTAAGTTAACCAATCGCAACCTGTTGGTGGGATGGTCAGATGAGACGGTGAGGGAGAGGACTTGGTATACCCGTTCTCATAATTATGCCGAGGTTAGGAAAAAGAATTCACAACAATTCAAGGATTTCTTTCAGATCAACTTAGTCGACTGATTCGTTGCTTTTCTGATCTTCATCTTAGTCTCCCTCTTCTTCTGCCTGTAATCATTGCGTGTCTGCTCTGCAAAATCTACTACCACTAAAACTGCAGCTGCTGCAGCTGATGATGGTGATGACGACGACGACGACGACGATGACGATGACTATGACTATGACTATGACGATGACTATGACGATGACGATGACTATGACGATGACGATGACGACAATGATGATGATGATGATGATGATGATGATGATGATGATGATGACGATGATGACGATGATGATGATGTTGATGATGTTGATGATGATGACGACGACGACGATGACGACGACGATGAAGATGATGATAATGATGGTGATGATGACGATGATGATGACGACGGTGATGATTACGTCTCTTTTTTACCCTGGACCGCGATTTATCTATAGTAATGTATGCGCAGATATCATAGATATGTAGTATGTATACAAGCAAGCGGGTACTTGTATACATACAGAGGAGAGTGTTACAAAGCGGTGTAAACATGCTTGCAAAATATATCTGAGTGTCAGAGGGAGGGAGACAGAGATAAAAAAAAGACAAGGATTTATATATATATATATATATAGAGAGAGAGAGAGAGAGAGAGAGACAGACAGACAGACAGACAGGCAGGCAGACAGACAGACAGAGACAGAGATGGAGACTGAGATAGGCAGACAGACAGACAAACAGAGACATACAGAGAGACAAGCAGAGGGAGACAGAGATACTGAGAGAAGCAAAATGTTACTCAGATAGAGATACACTGCAGAGACAGAGATTGAGACAGAGAGAGAGGCAAACATGGACAGTAACACAAAGAGAAAGACAGAAGTACAGATAGAGAATACAAAATAGAAAGATTGAATGGAAAGAAACACAGAATACAGACAGACATATAATTATGTG
This sequence comes from Lumbricus terrestris, assembly GCA_949752735.1. Classification (NCBI taxonomy): domain Eukaryota; kingdom Metazoa; phylum Annelida; class Clitellata; order Crassiclitellata; family Lumbricidae; genus Lumbricus; species Lumbricus terrestris. Next base: position 10,782,155 of record OX457051.1, on the reverse strand, counting down.
TGCACCCTAGTATGTTTACCTAACCGGTCGGATGTCCTCGTACGTCTTACTCGAGACACCACATAGCGGCAACCTGTTTCCTCTATCCTACACACAGCCGTACCCGTCACTTGTCAGTCTTAGAAGTTACACTCGTTGACGACTTGAAAATCCGAAACCAATGAACCGACTCACCTCCGATCTGAAACGAGCGATAAGCTAAAGACCACGAGAGAGAGGAAAGTCGGCGGTCTTTGGTTCGCCCGGGGGTCAATTACACGCGGGGGTAAAGTTCCCCGGAGGCAGATCGGGTGTGTAGCCTCTCTCGTTCCTTCGGTTCTGTTTTCTTGGGGGTTTTAACACTGAACAGACTGCAGAGATGGCAGATTTTTTATCATTTGTCGGATGAGTCAACGTCGACAGATTGATTTGGTAATCGTGCACCGTCTGGGCAAATTGTTTTAAAACATTTTCAGACTCAGTTAGGATGGAGTGAAATGATTTTCAACGCAGAATATAATTGCAGAGAAATAACTTTGTGTTGTGGCGGTGGATCAATGGGGCCCAGTCACCGTCCCTTTATAAGTGGGAACGAGAGTCACTAAACATGGGAACTCTCCGCCACTGGTTGCACTCTGCCAGTGCCAGTCCCAAGCCTGGATATATGAGGAGGGCGTCGCTAATGGTCTTTGTTACCACACAGTGACGTTAAACTGCAAATACCACCACCACTAAATATTGGCTACCGAAGATATTTTTGCAAGAAGGGCAGGCCACAATGTTCAGTCACGGTAAATTTCTTTAGCAAGAGCATAAAAAGGCATATTCGCAAATTAAGAACAAAGGGTATGTCTATATTCTATTTGGAGATTTCTAAATACAGTTTGAGAATTGAATAAAAAAAAACTGAGGTGCCAGACGTTGATTTATGGGGAGTTGGAAGACTCTAATACGGGCCCTAAGAAAGACTAATGGGGTTGAACATATAGTATAAGTAAGAATTTCGAAATGTTACTTTGTTGGCATTAAGTTTTAGAATCGTCAAAAAACAGTGGTTGGCCTCACCAAAAGTGATAAAACTTTTGTTCTGTTTGAAATATTGTGATGAAATCTAACCATCATGTGTAAAAATGAACTATCTTTAAGCCTGTAAAATTTCATTTCGAAATTCTTACTTCTAGACAAACGTAAATTTCGCAGTTTTACTTTGAATAAAACTATCAGTATTTGTCTTTTATTGCGGTAACTTGTTAAAAACCAAAAAAGTAGTAGTTTAACGATAGGTGTTATTTTTCAGAGGCATATGCCTCGCCTTTAAAAAAAATAGTTTTTCCACATTGCAACGCTGCTTTGAAAACTATGGTGCATTTTTTGCCATCAAAAAACGATGGGTGGTTTCACTAAAAGTGATATAACTTTTGTTCTGTTTGAAATATTTTTATGAAATCTGGCTATCATGTGTAAATAGGAATTGTTTCTAAGCCTGAAAAATGTCATTTCAAAATTCTTACTTCTGGCCAGGATGTTGGCAGAAAACCTAGGGGAGTCTTTTTTTGGCCCACCATGTATATTAATTTACCCAAAACCTCTCATTCAGCTATTCCCTGTTGCTCTTGTCAGCTCATCATTGTTATTATTGCCTAACATTGCGATCGTTGTTTGAGGCAATATTGTTATCATCTTTGTCATCATCAGCAGCAGCAGCATCAATGAATGGCCCATTGTTTGGAATTGTTTTACGTCATCGTAGCTCGAGCTATAATATTATTAGCTGCTAGCTTCCGTTGATTGTTTCCTCTATTCCTCACTCTCTATCTGTCTAGCTCTCTGTCTCTCTCTGTCTCTGTATCTCTATGTGTCTCTGTGTGTGTCTCTCTCTGTCTTATTGCCTCTGCTGCTCTGCAGTGTATTTCATTCTCCGTCTCTCTTTCTCTGCCTGTACCCCTGTCTGCCTCTGTCTCTGTATCTGTCTCTCTTTGTCTATGTCTCTCTCTTTCTGTCTGTCTGTCTCTCCCTCTCTCTCTCCCTCTGTCTGTGTGTGTGTCTCTCAATCTGTCTACGTCCTTCTGCCTCTCTCCAACGGCAGTTTCTCTCTCTCTAACCGCTTCCGCCAAATCGGCAAACAAAATGTCCGCGCGTGAGTGGCTTTCCACACTTCCGGTTTCCACTTCCGGTCAGGGGCGGCGATGATGGGGGACCGGGCGACGATCGTCTGCCGCGCTTACTTCCGGTGAAGGGGAATGGATGGTAGGCAGGACGGAGGGAAGGAGAATGGAAGGGAATGAATGAGGAGAGAGGGAATGTTGGGATGGGATGGAGACGATGAAGGAAGGAAGGATGGATGGAAGATGGAGAGGGATGGGGAGATGGATGGGGAGATGGATGGGGAGATGGATGGGGAGATGGATGGGGAGATGGATGGGGAGATGGATAGGGAAGAGAGATGGGGAGATGGATGGGGGGATGGATGGAGAGATGGATGGGGAGATGGATGGGGAGATGGATGGGGAGATGGATGGGGAGATGGATGGAGAGATGGATGGGGAGATGGTTGGGGAGATGGATGGGGAGATGGTTGGAGAGGTGGATGGGGAGATGGATGCATGGGGAGGTGGATGGGGAGATGGATGGGGAGATGGATGGGGAGATGGATGGGGAGATGGATGGGGAGATGGATGGGGAGATGGATGGGGAGATGGATGGGGGGATGGATGGGGAGATGGATGGGGAGATGGATGGGAAGGTGGTTGGGGAGATGGATGCATGGGGAGGTGGATGGGGAGATGGATGGGGAGATGGATGGGGAGATGGATGGGGAGATGGTTGGAGAGGTGGATGGGGAGATGGATGCATGGGGAGGTGGATGGGGAGATGGATGGGGAGATGGATGGGGAGATGGATGGGGAGATGGATGGGGAGATGGATGGGGAGATGGATGGAGAGATGGATGGGGAGATGGTTGGGGAGATGGATGGGGAGATGGTTGGAGAGGTGGATGGGGAGATGGATGCATGGGGAGGTGGATGGGGAGATGGATGGGGAGATGGATGGGGAGATGGATGGGGAGATGGATGGGTAGATGGTTGGAGAGGTGGATGGGGAGATGGATGCATGGGGAGGTGGATGGGGAGATGGATGGGGAGATGGATGGGGAGATGGTTGGGGAGATGGATGGGGAGATGGATGGGAAGGTGGTTGGGGAGATGGATGGGGAGATGGATGGGGAGATGGATGGGGAGATGGTTGGGGAGATGGATGGGGAGATGGTTGGAGAGGTGGATGGGGAGATGGATGCATGGGGAGGTGGATGGGGAGATGGATGGGGAGATGGATGGGGAGATGGATGGGGAGATGGATGGAGAGATGGTTGGGGAGATGGATGGGGAGATGGATGGGGAGATGGATGCATGGGGAGGTGGATGGGGAGATGGATGGGGAGATGGATGGGGAGATGGTTGGGGAGATGGATGGGGAGATGGATGGGGAGATGGATGCATGGGGAGGTGGATGGGGAGATGGATGGGGAGATGGATGGGGAGATGGATGGGGAGATGGATGCATGGGGAGGTGGATGGGGAGATGGATGGGGAGATGGTTGGAGAGGTGGATGGGGAGATGGATGCATGGGGAGGTGGATGGGGAGATGGATGGGGAGATGGATGGGGAGATGGATGGGGAGATGGTTGGAGAGGTGGATGGGGAGATGGATGCATGGGGAGGTGGATGGGGAGATGGATGGGGAGATGGATGGGGAGATGGATGAAGAGATGGATGGGGAGATGGTTGGGGAGATGGATGGGGAGATGGTTGGAGAGGTGGATGGGGAGATGGATGCATGGGGAGGTGGATGGGGAGATGGATGGGGAGATGGATGGGGAGATGGTTGGGGAGATGGATGGGGAGATGGATGGGAAGGTGGTTGGGGAGATGGATGGGGAGATGGAGAGTGATGTGGAGAGGGATGGGGAGAAAGAAGGGAAGGATGGAGGGAAAGCGTGGAATGAGGGAACGAAGAGGGCGGAAAGAGAGGAGAAAGGTTTGGAAGGAAGGAGCGAATAGTATACAGAAGGGAGAACGAAGCATGGAAGAAAGAAGGGAAGGAATGAGAGCGAACGGTAGACTGAGAGATGGAAGTATAGAGAAGAAATGAAAGAGGCTTTGAAGGGTGGAAAGACGTAAGGAAGGAAGACAAGAAAAGAGGGAGAGGTAACAGACGGAAAGGGGAATGAGAAAGCGGAGAGCTGAAAGGAAGGGTGGAATGGAAAAGAGTGAATTTTAAAAAAAGGAACGCAGGGAAAAAGATGGAGGAGTAGGAAGAAAAATTATAAAAAGGTGGCATGGAAAGAGTAAGGATGGAAAAGCGATGAAAATGAAGGATGGAAGGCATCGTATAAAGGAAAAAAGAAAGAGAAGGCACGATGGATCAATGAGAGAAGGATGGTAATAAAGGATGGAAGCAATAATAATAATAATAATAATAAGAGGAGTCAGTGAATAATGGACAGACTGAGAGAGAAAGACATACAGAGTATAACCGACAGTGCATGCATGGGAATGTTTGAGACAGACAGAGATAGAGAAATTGAGAAATAGAGAAATAGAGAAACAAAGAAATAAAGACATAGAAAAACAGAGAAACAGAGAAACAGAGAAATGGAGAAACAGATAAACAGATAAATAGAGAAATAGATAAATAGATAAATAGAGAAACAGAGAAATAGAGAAATAGAGAAACAGAGGAACAGAGAAATAGAGAAATAGAGAAATAGCGAAACAGAGAAACAGAGAAACAGAGAGACAAAAAGACTGAGACACAGACACACACAGAGAGAGAGAGAGAGAGAGAGAGAGAGAGAGAGAGAGAGAGAGAGAGAGAGAGAGGGTGTGAGAATGACGAGGCAGAAGCGGGGGTGGATGGGTGGTGTGTGGGTGGGTGAACGATTGCAAAACCATTCGTTCAGTTACATCCGATGGAGATCACGAGGTGGTGTATGTGCCTGGCATGGCTGCAGTGGTAATGGCTGACAATTGTTTCCTGTTTCGATGCCAAACTGTGAACACGAATGAAACGGAGGGAGAAAGAACAAGAAGTAGGGCGGGATGGAAAGAGATATAATTATGCAGAGAGTGAAAATAATGATTATGATGATGACGAAGAGCTTCGTCAATGTTTAGAGTTCTGTCTGTCTCTCTCTCCTTGACACTCAACTTATCTTAAATGCATGCCTCCGTAAGCTTATATATTAAACAAGTGCCGCACTTGCCCGTCTGTATACACCTCTGTCTCTGTCCTCCTGTCTCTGTCCCTGTCTCTGTCCCTATCTCTGTCCCTGTCTTCCTATCTCTGTCCTCCTATCTCTGTCCTCATATCTATGTCCCTGTCTCTGTCCTCCTATCTCTATATCTGTCTCCGTCCCTGTCTCTGTCCCTGTCCCGTGTCTCTGTTTCTATCCTCCTGTCTCGGTCATCCTGTCTCTGTCTCTGTCCCTGTCTCTGTCTCTGTCCTCTGTCCCCGTCTGTTTCTATCCCCTTGTCTCTGTTCCCCTGTCTCTGTCTCTATCCCACTGTCTCTGTCTCTGTCTCTGTCCCCGTCTGTTTCTATCCCCTTGTCTCTGTCCCCGTCTCTGTCTCTATCCCTCTGTCTCTGTCTCCGTCTCTGTCTCTATCCCTCTATCCCTGTCTCTGTTCCCCTGTCTCTGTCCCCGTCTCTGTCTCTATCCCTCTGTCTCTGTCTCTGTCTCTCCTTCTGCATATAGTTCCGTGTCCTTCTCAACGTTCGCTTGTCAGTCATGATTCCTTCGATCGCGTTTAAGAGAAGTCAAAAGACAGATGGCCAAACCTTCAGGTGTATCATATGACCAATACTTCAAATACCCCTACTGCATCTCGCCTTAGAGTGTCGCCCCGTTGCCGTCTAACCCTACGGCCACGTCTACGCCTCGGTACGTCTCTCCAGGCCCTGCGCGCCCTCTCCGTGCCCGGCCGTGACCCGTTGCCTGCCCCGCTGCATGTCAATCACATCACCCGCATGATGAAGCCTTGCTTTGGTTTGAACGCCAGACTCCAGAGAAATTCGATCTCTCCGCGTTAATTAACTCGGTCCTTTTTATAATCACAGGGCCCCCATTCCAACCGCCATACACGCACACATATATGTATATATAAAATATATAATATATATATATTATATATAGGGTATTATAGGTCCTATACATACATACATACATACATACATACATACATACATACATACATACATACATACATACATACATACATACATACATACATACATACATACATACATACATACATACATACATACATACATACATACATACATACATGCATGCATGCATGCATGCATGCATGCATGCATGCATGCATACATACATACATACATACATACATACATACATACATACATACATACATACATACATACATACATACATACATACATACATACATACATACATACAATGAATGAATGAATGAATGAATGAATGAAAATACATACATACATACATACATACATACATACATACATACATACATACATACATACATACATACATACATACATACATACATACATACATACATACATACATACATACATACATACATACATACATACATACATACATACATACATACATACATACATACATACATACATACATACATACATACATACATACATACATACATACATACATACATACATACATACATACATACATACATGCACACAATGTATGTGCATAAATATATGAGCGTTGTCCGCATTATGATTCATAGATGGTATATAACAAGTAAGACGCCTTAGATGGTGCGTAGCGTTTAAGCGTTTGGTTTATTGCAGACATCAGTGCATATATTATCACAGTGTATGGAATCGTGTGTATACGCGCGCTTAGGCCGATACATCACGCTGTATGAAATCATACGCACGAGATCTGGCGATCTTTGTTACATCCCTCACTTCCAATCTGTAATCAACATTTTTATTGAAAAATACACGCACTATATTAATTAGCTACATATTTCTCTACATATTTTTGCAGATTTTTCTGATTTGACTTACTGCGGATATGCATTCGTTCTATGCGATTTGATAGAAACTGACTGTTTCTTGATTAAGGGCCTTGGTAATAAACGGCGTGCATGCCGTTTCAGTGGTTTGGGGGATATTCTTCATTGCAAACTGCTTGTTGCAACATTCCAATTATGGGGGCCGCGGTGTATGGTGAAGAATGTCACCTTATCAATTCATGGAATTTGGACAGTGTTGAAACCTTACGAATAAGTTACGGTTGTAGGAAGGAGATAGGGGATGGCTGCTTAAGATGGACCAGCGTCTAAGATTGACTACTCTGTGATTGGCCACAAGGATTGAAACTGAATTGTCATGTGATGTTGTCGTATCTAGCAGGTCACAACATAGATTGAATGAAATAATTAGACATCTGCTACACAGAAAACCTTCGAGAAAACAGACAAAACGTTAATTGACACTGCTTGGTATAATAATAGTTTATGGAATAAAAAAGAATATGAAAATGGGGCAGGACCTGCTGGAAAGTTTGGAATTAGTTTATAAACTAAATTTGTCAATTCTTTGCAGGATACCTTACCAGAAGTCCAATATCACAATTGTTTTAAAGGTATCATGAGTTGGGAGTGGGTGTGTGCAAGTCGCTTAAGATGAAACACGTGTGGTCTATGTTAGGCGACTAGGCCTATTCATGAAACTGTCCAATTATCATTGATGCTCATTATTAGGAATGCAGTTAACTGCCATATATTCTACTAAGCTAGCATTTATCATTTAATGCATAAGAATCTGTCTGTATGTCTGTCTGTATGTCTGTCTGTCTGTCTTTCTGCTTATATGTGTTTCTCCCTCTCCACCTTTCGTTCTCTCTGTTTGCACGATGACTTCCTCCGTCGCGTTGTGTGTCTTGCTCTGTGCCTCTCTGTTTTTCTATATGTTCCTCTCTCTCTGTCTCTCTCTCTCTCTCTCTCTCTCTCTCTCTCTCTCTCTCTCTCTCTCTCTCTCTCTCTCTCTCTCTTTCTCTCGCTGTCTCTGTCTGACTCTCGGTAATACGTTCACTGAAGATCGTGCACATGTGGACAGAAGGTCAGTGGGAGAGAGTTAGAGAGACAGGAGAGAGACATACAGACAGACAGACAGACAGACAGACAGACATACATACAGACAGACAGACATGCAGGGAGACAGAGAGACAGAGAGAGAATAATATGTAGAGAGACAGGCAGACAGAGAGACAGAGAGAGGGACAGATAGAGATAACCATTTGATAACCTTGCTCTTAAGTGCTGTAATACGCCGAGCAAATTTCTGTCCAGGGTAACGGCCTCTGTTGTCATAGACCCTGGTCAAATCGGATCCATCCATTTATCATTTACTAAAGACAATGATATGGACAGTATTAAACTGTAAGAAAAATTTGAAAATTGTTTATTTAAATTTCTAAATTTTTATTTTTGAGTTTTTAAAATTAATCAAATGACAATTTAATATTTTTTCTTTTTATTATCTATTGAAAAATTGCCTAATATGTACTGTTTAATCTAAGGTCCTTTTGGCAGAAATGGTTGATGAATTAAGACTGTTTGTCCGGCTTTAACATTGCATTTATCTCATGATCCATCTTTGGCGTCTATGCTACTCATGCTATTTTTAATTTTTAATGTATTTTTTATTCAATTTATTTAAATGAAAATTTTATTGTATCCATTGGTGTATCAGATTTGGATGAAGTGGTGTCCATCTTTTTGACTCTGCTCCGTTGTACATTAGTGATTTAATGACTTAGGTCGTGTCATCAGTGGCTTGAGTAATCTCGTCAATGACTTGAGCCATTCTAACACTGACCTAAATCATCTGATCAATGACTTAAGTCATCCATCCCATCCCTTACTTAAATCATCTCATCACTGACTTAAGTCATCCCATGATTCCCATCCCTGACTTAAATAATCTCATCGGTGACTTAAGTCATTCCATCCCTGACTTAAATCATCTCATCAGTGACAACCAATTGTGTAAGTACGCTGATGACCTGAGTGTGTTAAATCCAGAAACTGCCACCATTGGACTCCATGAAGAATTTGATAATATTAAGCAGTGGGCCATCATAAACAAACTAAACATAAACGTCTCGAAAACCAAGGAGATCATTTTCAGGCGTCCTGGTATCGAACGCTCCTTAGACCACTGTCTGCCTCTACCCGGTATTGAACAGCTGAGCAGTGTCAAGTTGTTAGGAATCATCTTACAAGCTAACCTCTCTTTCTCAAGTCATGTTAACGACATTCTTAGTATAATAAACCAGCGATACTTTCTACTGAACCAGCTGAGACATCAGGGCCTACATAATCTCGAAGCTGGACGTAATATTTCAAGCTATCGTTGTCTCTAGAGTCATGTATGCACTACCTTCATTTGCTGGATTTCTTACGGCACATGATATTGCGCGCGTCAACGCTGCCCTAAAAAAGGCTCGTCGATGGCAAATCTCTGAGAAGATTCATACCGTGGAAGAGCTGGTTGCTCGAGCAGACAAGAAGCTCTTCAAGAGAGCTAAATTCTTTGGCCATTCCATTCACCAGCTCCTGCCACCTCTTCGGGAGGACAAGTATCAACTTCGCAAGAGAGGACATCCTTTGCTGTTGCCTCTCGTTAAAACAAATTTGTTTAAAAACAGTTTCATTAACAGATGCATTTATAATTATATTTAGATACAAGCTAACATGATTTTAATTGCTGTTCTCTATCATAGTTAGATATATGTATGTATTCGTTTTTGTTATACAATGTAATGCATGTGCGCTTGACATAATATCATATGCAAATAAAGGCTACTTACTTACTTACTTACTTACTTACTTACTTACTTACTTACTTACTTACTTACTTACTTACTTACTTAAGTCATCCCATCCCTGACTTAAGTCATGTCGTTAATGACTTAGATCATCTCATCAATGATTTAAGTCATTCCATCCCTGGCTTAAGTCATGTCGTTAGTGACTTAAGTCATCCCATCCTTTATTTAAATCATCTCATCAGTGACTTAAGTTATCCCATCCCTGACTTAAGTCATGTCGTTAATGACTTAAGTCATCCCATCCCTGACTTAAGCCATGTCGTTAGTGACTTAAGCCATCCCACCCCTGGCTTAAGTTATGCCGTTAATGACTTAAGTCATCCCCCTGGCTTAAGTCATGCCGTTAATGACAAGTCATCCCATCCCTGACTTAAGTCATGTTGTTAGTGACCATTCTGTTGATTATCGTTTGGCGCTCTCAAGTCGAAAGCGGAGTTTCTCTTCATGTGGCAATATATAAATTGATGACTATACGATTACGACTGAAGTCAAGTCGTCAACGACGCGTGCAGTGGGAGGCGAACTTAGCAGATAGGTAAATATACAGAGGTCACGGCGCGCATGCGCAAAGGTTACGCATGGGTAACAGACCCATGAAGACGGCTGACGATGAGGACATGCATTCTATCGATGCATGGAGTTGTCTTTAGTGTTTACATCTCTGTACATGCGACGTCATGAGATCTCAGACGGGTCAACAATGAAGGCAGGGCAGGTTCTATTGAACGGCGCTCCAAGAAGTTTACCTTTACTACACGGTGCGCAGGTTGATCCAGATTCACACACGCATACGTAGACGCGCAGAGAAACGTATGCGTCAAGAGACGTGCGTTAAGAAGGGAAGGGAGGGAGACAGATAGAGAGAAAGACAGAGAGATTGCGAGACATATACAGAGCGAAAAAGAAGGAGGGAGGGAGAGGGAAGGAGAGAGAGGGAAAAAGACAGACAGTGGGAGAGAGACAGAGACACCAGCAAAATCAAAGACAGCAAAAGGTGAACAGAAAGACTGTATATATGGGAGAGAGTCAGACAGAGACAGCGAGAGAAAGAGAGAGAGAGAAAGAGAGAGGAACAGATAGAAAGACAGAGAGGCACAGAGCAAAACACACAAAGTGAGGGAAGAAGTCATCGTGCAAACAGAGAGAACGAACGGTGGATAAGAAGAAACACATATAGGCCGAAAGACAGACAGATATACAGACAGACATACAGACAGAGGCGAAGGCACACACACATAACCACATAGTATTCAAACAAACGAGTCTCTCATCGCACCGATCAGTTTTTCTTCCCGCCCCTTTCCGTCAATCGTTCTCGCGTCTCATATGTGCGTAAACGTCCGAATAGGTGTCGTTGTTTAACCAGCATGTTTATCCATCGGATTCAGCATTGGTAAAAGGGGGAAAGGACTGCATTGGGGGAAGGGGGCGGAGAAGGGCAGCGAAAATGGCAGCCGAGATACATGTATGGGAGAGGGAGAGCAGCTTAAGGTTGAAGTCTACACGTTCACTGAAGATCATGCACATGTGGACAGAAGGTCAGTGGGAGAGAGTTAGAGAGACAGGAGAGAAAGAGAGACAGACAGACAGACAGACAGACAGACATACAGACATACAGACATACAGACATACAGACATACAGACATACAGACATACAGACATGCAGGGAGACAGAGAGACAGAGAGAGAATAATATGTAGAGAGACAGGCAGACAGAGAGACAGAGAGAGGGACAGATAGAGATAACCAGACAGATAGAGAGAGAAAGAGGAAGAGTATTTGAGAGAGAGAGAGAGAGAGAGAGAGAGAAAGAGAGAGAGAGAGAGAGAGAGAGAGAGACAGACAGACAGACAGACAGAGAGAGACAGAGACAGAGACAGAGAGAGAGAATAATATGTAGAGAGACAGGCAGTCAGAGAGAGGGACAGATAGAGATAACCAGACAGATAGAGAGAGAAAGAGGAAGAGTATTTGAGAGAGAGAGAGAGAGAGAGAGAGAGAGAGAGAGAGAGAGAGAGAGAGAGAGAGAGAGAGAGAGAGAGGGAGGGAGGGAGAGAGACAGAGAGACAGAGAGAGACAGAGACAGAGACAGAGACAGAGAGAGAGAGAGAGAGAGAGAGAGAGAGAGAGAGAAAGAAAGACAGGCAGTAAGAAAGACAGAGACAGAGAGAGACAAACAGAGACAGAGAGACAGACTGCAGGGACAGATATACAGAGACACAGAGGCAGACAGAGACAGATACAGAAGCAGAGACAGAGCGAGACACACAAGGAGATTCAACAAGTGACCAGACAGACAGATAGAGCCCCCACGAGTAGCACACTCGCTCACATGTACAGACAAGTCACCAACCCTGCAATCGATTGTGTGTACCGCTAACGAATGTCTTTGCCTCGTGAATGTTTTCTCGGCTATTCATCGTAGTCTTTGGTTCCTCGCTGTTGCATGAATGGATAGCAAAATGTTTGAATAAAAACTCACCAGCGCGACGGGTATCCAATGAGCCTTGAGGTGATATAGTCTTTGTCGGAAATACATTGCATCAACTCTGCGGGTCGTCTTGATAAAATATATCGCATTAAGTAACAATGGAACGGCGATGTGCAGACAGATGTTACGATATTATTCACGAATATTCAAGTCATAATGTGCATGAGTTGGATCTGAGTGATCGGCCGAGAGAGGTACGCAGGCGGGTGCGTAAACGGTATTAAGAATGCAAACATACGGCGAAAGGGCTGGGTCACAGAGGGAAAATGGTAGGAATTGCAAGGAGAGGACCAGGGCTATAGATATAGACAGAGAAGGAAGCATACAGACTTAGGAAGAGAGACAGAAAAAGAGAAAGAGAAAGAGACAGAGACAGAGACATACATACATGCATGCATGCATGCATGCATGCATGCATGCATGCATACATACATACATACATACATACATACATACATACATACATACAGACAGACAGACAGACAGACAGACAGGCAGGCAGGCAGACAGATAAACAGAAACAGAGAGGAAGGGAGGAGGGATGAAGGGAGGAAGGGAAGAAGGAAGGAAGGGAGGAAGGGGGAAGGGAGGAAGGGAGGCAGAGAGAGAAAGAGGGAAGAGAAATATAGAAAGAAGGAATTAATAGACTAAGTAGAGGAAGAATACCAGAGAGAGAGAGAGAGAGAGAGAGACAACGAGGAAGAGAGGCAAGCAGATGCAGACACACACGCACACACGCGCTCGCGCGAACACACACATCCACAAACAGACACACACACACACGCACGGAGAGAGACCCATTAAAAAGACAGGGAGAGGCAGAAGCAAGCATACACACGGACAGAGAGCGTGTTAAATAAAAAGACAGCGAGAGTCAGCCTGTGGAACACACACTGCAACCGGATCCATGGACCCCTGGAAGTACACTACACCCCCTTCCACTCACTCCAATCCCAGGAGAAGCAACATTTTACTTAAATTCGCTTCGTGGTGGGTCTCCTTGCTGACCCCAGGGGCAAATTGCTGGTGCGCCCGTCCAGCGAGAGCCTCACGGCGCTCCGAGACCCGCCTGACACCTGTTACCCAATTCGGAGATGCGATCCAAGCCTCCTTCCTATTATATACTCGATGAACTTCATTAACAAAGTGCAGCGATGATTGCATCAGCAAATCAATTTAAAATAAACACTTTAAATAGCCTCATGCATGAACTGCACGCTCGGTAGGCCCAAGAGATATCAGTTTCAGTGGATAGACTTGATACAGCGCATTTTGGTAACACGTGTGATACTGCAGGGAGAGGATTTGCTATTAAGAACTACATTTGTTGAAGAAATAAGTGGAAGAAACTGAAAGAAAGATGCTCTTGGAGTGTGAGTAGTGATCCCAGCATAGAGAGAGGGGCACACGCTTTTCGCATAATACCGTTGGCCGTTTGAATCTATCCAGGGGCAGAGAATCGAAGAAGGAAAAGAACTATCTGAATAGAAAGACATGGCAATGCTTGTAGGACATGGCCTGTAGAGATCTTCAAACAATCTCCTCCCGTTCAGTATGCAATCTTCAACATCCACACTTTTCCTTACCTCAGGTTAAAAATTTATTTTTCTTACTACCGTTAAAATTTATTTTCTCATGAATTCATGTTAGAAATTTATTTTTTCATTCGTGTTGAAAATAAACTTTTTCTCATTCGTATTGAAAATTTATTGTTTTCAATTGTGTTGAAGATTTGTTTATCTCGTTCGAGTTCAATAATTAATTTCTCTCATTCGTGCTGAAAATTTATTTTACTTATTTATGCTGAAAATGCATTTTCTTATCCGTGTCGAAAATTAATTTGTTCTCATTCATGTCAAAAATTTATTTTTGTGCTGAAAATTAATTTTTCTTATTTGAGTTTAAAATTAATTTTTCTCACTGGCGTTGAAAAATATTTCTCATTCGCGTTGAAAATTTTATTTTTCATTCGTCTTGAAAATTAATTTTCTCATTCGTGGCGAATAATTAATTTTCTCACTCTTTTTGCCTCTGTCTAAGTTTCCACATGTTTAAAGTCTCCAATAATTAAGGTCAACATCCCAAACACATTTATCCTGTCAATGCACTACTGAACTGTGGATGGAGGGCATTATGAAAATCTATAGGCGTGTGCATAATTATTGTATACAATTACATCTCATTGATCGGAGTCTGTTTCAAGCCACCTTTGGAAGTAGGGTCATCATGGCACATCGGCCAAGATACAATGCAGATACACAATTACACATACAGACACAGATACACAGCGTCCGTGAATAAGCTGGTGCTCTGCGTTTGGCTTTTAAGTGGAGCTTTAGAAATCAGGGGCCAAATTCATGGCCGTATCTCAGACGTGTCTTATCTCCTAGTTTCTGACTAGATCTGGTTAGTTGAAGATTATACGATTAGGACAACGACCGACAGAGAGAGACAACAACGTATTTTGACCTTGAATTCTTAAAACCTGTAATAAATATCGAACTATTTCAGTATTACATGTATACGCATTGCAGAACAAACATGCTCTTAATAATTATAATAACCGCAGCATCGCACTCAACAATTCACAGGTCACGATACTTCGATTACAAAATTCCTTAACAGAACATTTACCTACTTTTAGTCATTGCAAAAACGGAACTGTTTTAAAAAGGCGACCTATAACCGTGAAGCTAGATTTCCGGATACATCGTAGCCTATACTCTCTCGTGAAAAACGAACGTGCCATAGATATGACGAGTCGTTTCCTACAATAATATTATTATTCAGCAAGCATTTCTTATCGGGCCACACATATCCATCAACAGAACGAGAAATAGTACAAGCGCAATTATAGTAACAGTTGGTAGGTGATTAGGCCGGACTATATACTAGCGTTCAATTAGCCTATAATTTAGGTCCATCAAAGCGGCTTGTTTACAGTTCATGAATATTGCGAAAGGACACAAGAAGTCAAGCAGCAATATATTTTTATCTGCAGTGTCAGATTTTTCGAGAATATTGCAGCATATATGAAATTATTGAGCTTACAAATGTTGCACATCACTAGTATACAGAGAATCGCAAAAAATTAGAGAAGAAAACAAAACTTTAACGATTCACACATGTGCTGCAAGTCAAGCAGAGTGCTCATGAATAAGCTGGTGCCCTGCGCTTGGTGATTGAATGGCTCTTTAGAAGCTTCGAATCTATCATTACAATCACGTAATACAAACATGCATGCATACATATAAAAACATGCATACATAGTATTACATACTAGCATACATATACATACATAATGCTTACTAGGTACACACACATATACAGACATACAATACATACGTACATATTGTATATACCAACGAAGTCATACATACATACATACATACATACATACATACATACATATATACATACATGCATACATACATACACACACATATATACATACATACATACATACATACATACATACATACATACATACATACATACATACATATAGCTTACATATATTTATACATACGTACGCACAATACATACATACATACATACATATTACATACAAACATAGTTTGCATAATAGATAATACATACATACAAACACATATACAATGTCATACATACATACATACCTACATACATACATAGTTTACATAATGCATACATACATAGTACATACATAAATAGCCTACATACATACATACATACATACATACATACATACATACATACATACATACATACATACATACATACCGGTACATACATACCGGTACATACATACCGGTACGTATATGAATATATACGCATATAAACATACATACACAAAATTATACACATTATTGCTGATGTTATTGTGTGTTTATGAAGCGCTAGTATCTTATAGAGACTAATTGTGACCCATCTGCGCAAAACCAGTCGTAAGTCGAATTTTTCACTTTTTAAGTTTAATATACTATTTTAAAGAGAAACGAATTCTCTTTAAAATGATACCAATTTTATCGTTCTATCTTGATCCGAACTGAATTTATGGATGAAAAACTACTTGCACTATGGATACTATTTATCGACAAAAATGCATCTAAGTTGGTCTAATAATATTAATTGCAAATCATAACTTGGAAGAAATTATTCAAATAACGCTCTTCAATGTTATTTTCACTCAAACATTTTGGTTATTTGCAAAAAAAAATAATTTTAAAAATAATTTTCTCAAATAATCTAACAATTGAAAAATATTTACCTTGCTCTAGTTTTTGCTTGTTTGCTTGAAACGGATATTTTAGACTTACGACTGGTTTTGCGCAGATGGGTCACAATTGACCAAGTATCTGCTGAAGATCCTGAGCAATTGCGAGTGCAGCAGCACTCAGCCCGGCCCTATATATATATATATATATATATATGTATATATATGTATTTATATATGTATATATATAATATATATATATATATATGAACCTATTTACATTATACACTCCACATTACAGAGAAGCGTTGTAACCACACGGCTACCGTGTTTACTGTTTAAGCGTGAGCATGTACGTACATGTGTTTGCTACGTCTGTTGAGTGTGTCAATAGAATAACTTTAATTGAGTAAAATGCAAGCATGTATTCCTCACGGGGCTGCATGCACATCTATCTAAAATGTGTGAATACATTCGATATGCGATTCTGCGGAGCACATGTTGCAGCTTTTGACATTGCTCACTAGATGCACCTATTCCTAAGTAAGTGTGCATCAAGATATTTAGATTGCGCCTTTAGGGTTATTCATCAAAAGCAGGTGTACATAATTATGCTGTATAATGTATCGATACTCATATCAAGGATTACGGTTACCTTGGATAAGCTTTAGATTACATAATTATGCGTGTATATTTACATACATGTATGCTATGCATGTGTAATTAAGTGTATGTCTATATACATCTCTGTTTACGTGTGTAAGTGTATGTATTGCTTGCAAGCACACAATGTAGGCCTATATACCTGAGCTCGTAATATCCATACATCTCTGCGTGTATATATATATGCATGCATGATTAGGTACTTGTGTGCCTGCATGCATGCATGTTTGCATTCGTTTAAATCTAAACAATGTCACGCTTATGCTGGCATGTACTGTGTATAGACATGTACGTAAACCTGCATTGTGTTCCAAACGACATGCCCATCCGTTATTTAATACAAATCAACAGTCTTGCATGCAATTTTACAAAGAGACCTGCGAACCATTCACGATGCACATCCTTTCTGAAACCATATGCCACTGCTCGCACTTTGCCAGCGCTAGTCCAAAGCTTAGAGCAATGTCCTCTCGCTGTGTCATCCATCGCTCCAAGCCGTCACAAACCCCGTGCGATCCAACACAGAATTCGTTACACTCTCCTCCGCCTCGCTGAAATTTTCGACCTTCTTAGCTAACTGTACTTTACGTATAATACACCTGACCTACAGTAACTACACAACAAAACGTAACAAAAAGCTTCGACTATGTAATATAGGTTTCCTAAATTAACGATAATATAATTATATGATCAGCTGTGCTGTTTGAAATTCTTAAATACGTGTAAATATACAAGTGATTGGCCCATGTATACATATATAATATGACTATGTATATTAAAGATACATGTACTATATATAAGTATATAACTATATATATGAAAATGATCGTCTATACATATCTGTAAGAAATTAACCTCGTCAGTAAACATAATATGCCTCTGCCGGTGTTTACACGACGTTAATAAGACGGGTTACATTACTCTATGAGTCTATGTATATGCGACAGAAGTGGGCTAATTAAGAGTGCTCATACCCTTAGTTGACTCACTACTTGCTGTATAGAAAACGAGTTACACGTGACAGTAGTTGTAATATATGTTACAATTATTGATACAGCGTTAAACGTTCCTGCAATTCGGTTCTTCCATCTTTTCCATTTACGTGACTGAGTAAGTAAGTAGGTAGAATCCTGACATTGCGCCCTTACGGGACCATACGTGGGACCCATACAATCATTGGGCCCATATACGGATCTTCTGAAAATGTTACTGGGTATGTTCCCTGACGCCTGGGATGGGCTCTGAGAGCGCGTATACGTCTGAGTTGATCGTAGCATATAGATAGTCGTCGGCTCTATTATAGTCTCCCAAGGTCATCGTATGATTTGAGATTGTGGTGGTGGTGGTGGTGATGGTGGGACGGCGGAGGCGGGTAGACCCCGTAGGACCCGGCCAGTCGCGATGCTGATCCGTAAAACTGTTCGCAGTAGAGGCTGGCCGCGACGGCCGACTGAGGGTCGTTCCCTGGGGAGAGGCCCGTGTGGTGATGGATCGTACCACCGGACGCTGCGAGCTGTTGGTGTAGCATCCCGGACAGCATGCCGCCGACCCCGGCTGACGGCTGACAGCCGCCGCCGGCCGAGCGAACCGAGGACGAGTGGTGGCCGAGGGGCGACTTAACGGAGTCGGCGAATATGCTGGACAGCGAGCCTCCGACGCCTATCATGCTGTTGCCTGCGCCGCCGCCGCTGCTGCCCTTGACCGTCACGGCCATGTCCGACTCGGAGTCGGAGTCAACGTCGGGGTTCGTTCGGCCGTCGAGGTCGGGTGAGTCCGGCTCCTTCTTTGGCTCCATTCCCTGCTGGCCAGAGTCCGACTGATTCCCGGGCGTCGTAGTGTCCCTGAACATTTGGAAAACAGGACAATCAGAAGGATGTTCACAACATGCAATATACAGTAACTATACAGAGTCTGAGAATATCACCCATGTGATTTCTGTCTCTGTCTTCTTCTGTATCTATTCCTGTGTCTATATGTCTCTCTCTTACTCTCTCTCTCTCTGTCTGTCTCTCTGTCTGTCTGTCTGTCTGTCTGTCTCTCTCTCTCTCTCTCTACGTGTATTTGAATTTATGCTAATTAAAGACCATCAAAACAAACGGAAAAAAATAATCACAAAAACCAATAGACTAACGATGATTCGTTCAGCAGTCTAGAAAAACGAAATTCAAAACTGTAATCATTTGTCATATATATCCTATAACATACAAGTTTAACAAAAGTCACCAAATACTCACCACAACAATTAACTATTAATTACTACATTATAACATTAAACTACAAAAATATTCGCACGATATTCAGCACAGCTTGTGATACTTTACACCTCCCCATTCATTTCCAAACAAATCATTCACAGAGTTTCTTAACCTTTACCAATCCAATAAAATTTTTATAACAGCACCTCCAGATCCAATATAACTGACCGCTTGACCGTCTTCTGACCGTCCAACTTCTCTATTGTTGTCCGAGGTACAGAACGGAATGGGATTTGAATAATGTGACAAGTGACACTTGCAGCCTATCTACCGCGTGAATGAGACTTGTATGAAGCTGCCCAATCCAATAAAATTTTTATAACAGCACCTCCAGATCCAATATAACTGACCGCTTGACCGTCTTCTGACCGTCCAACTTCTCTATTGTTGTCCGAGGTACAGAACGGAATGGGATTTGAATAATGTGACAAGTGACACTTGCAGCCTATCTACCGCGTGAATGAGACTTGTATGAAGCTGCCCAGGAGGAGCAAATTAGCTGACGGCTCTCGTGCGATACATGTTTACCGATCTATGGGATAATTCACAAGCTACCGTCAGTGACCACTGGGTCACTTTGGTGGCCAATATTGATCATAAAATTTCTATGCCATACCCCGCCCAAATCCAATAAAATTTAGGTAATATGGGCCTTTGCATATGTACACAATTCATTACATATATATAGTATATATATATAGTATATATATATATATATATATATATATATATATAGTATGTGCCTGGCGAAAATGAAAAGAGATAGATGATACAGACAGGAATACATATACAGACAGACAGATAGACAGATAGATAGCCCAAATCCAATAAAATTTAGGTAATATGGGCCTTTGCATATGTACACAATTCATTACATATATATAGTATATATATATATATATATATATATATATATATATATAGTATGTGCCTGGCGAAAATGAAAAGAGATAGATGATACAGACAGGAATACATATACAGACAGACAGATAGACAGATAGATAGCCCAAATCCAATAAAATTTAGGTAATATGGGCCTTTGCATATGTACACAATTCATTACATATATATAGTATATATATATATATATATATATATATATATATATATATATATATAGTATGTGCCTGGCGAAAATGAAAAGAGATAGATGATACAGACAGGAATACATATACAGACAGACAGATAGACAGATAAGCTCAGTAACGCACCAGAAAGCACTGAACATTGACACAGCTATATATGCAGAATGCAGCAAGCAGCAGATGGTCTCATAGTGTTTAGCTAATTAGTTGCAAATGAACAGATAAGCTAGCCTTTGAAATGCCAGTATGACTGGTCTATTCAAGACTTACGGATGGCCCTTTTAGCTAATTAGGACTGAGCTATGTCTACTACCTGTACAAGGCAGCCCATGCAATAACTAATGAGCCGATAGTGTGTCCTTTGAAATATAGATACAGGCACTGTTCTATGCAAGACCTATGCAGCAGCCAAGCGGATCGGCCTGGTCAGCTAATTGGAAGTGAATGCTCAGGGTAAACAAATGTCGCCGAACGACCTCAACAGTCGGTATCTGACATTTGAGATACATTTGACGCCAGGAATACTGCCTGTATAGCTTCATCCATTGAAATGGTAATGAAGCAGAATAGTTAATAAGGCATCGAAATGCATTGGGCAGTATAGTGGCCTGAGGAGCGGAACGACATATTTGAACGGGCCACTATAGTGGCCTAAGGAGTGGAAAAGGTTAAAGATGATGTAGAGGCAAAGCATTAAGCGTCATAAACTATGAAGTAAAAATTTGAAGATTTATTCATTAAATTACATAATGACACAATATAGAGAATAAATGAACGTAACGCTGGATGACTTCAAGTATAGGCGAAACTTCAATTTATTATAACATGCGTTGCAAGGCAAATTATTTGTCAGAATGGTTAACAGATATCTTGTCACAGCATGACGCCTCAAAACGTATTATGACTACAAGCCATGTATACATTGAACCTCAGCATATTAATGCCTTTATTTTTCACCTTGATTTTTGAGTTTATGGTACACAAAAGAACTTGAAATTTTAGATTTGAATTTAATTTTTATATTATTAACGTGTTAAATTTTTTAGCTTGACAATGTCTTTAATAATTTTTACTGATTGGCAATTAATGTGCCGCTGCAAAAATTTATATGTTGGCAGTTCAGATAACAAAAGCCATTTGGCAATGTCATGGATATCATCATCACAGTCATTGTCATCATCATCATCATCATCGTCGTCGTCGTCATCATCATCATCAACAACATCCTCGTCATCGCCATAAACGCGTCATCATCATCATCATTATCATCATCATCGTCGTCATCGTCGTCATCGTCGTCGTCGTCGTCGTCGTCATCATCATCATCATCAGCCTCGTCGTCATAGTCATCATCATCATCATCATCCTCATCATCCTCATCATCATTTTTATTTGAATCATCGATTCACCACCAGCACCTATATTCATCATCACCTATGTCATCGTCATCATAATCGTCATCATCATCATTATCACTTGTCGTCATCATCACTATCTCCGCCGTCGTTATAATTATAATCTTGATTACTATGGAAATCATCTGATAAAACAATGGAAGAGGGGAAAGAGTTTGTGGTAATGTGCTCTGGTTTAGGGTAATAGTAAACAAATTGGCAGAAAGATCGCACGTATAAATATATATATATATGTTTGTAGTATGTATGTGTATATATATATATATACACGGGGATACCATGCACTACCCTCCCAAAGGTCTGCTTAACTTTCCATTCGACAGATGGCGTTACAAACTGAGCAGTAGGGTGTGTTTTTGCGCGTCTTGCATGGCTGCCGACAGCTAAATTTGACTCATAAATATATATATATATACATATACAGGGTGCGCCAAAAAAAGACCCTCCTAGATTTTTTGCCAATATCTTGGCCAAAAGTAAGAATTTCAAAATGAAATTTTACAGACTTAAAGACAATTCATATTTACATATGATGGCCAGATTTCATCAAAATATTTCACACAAACCAAAAGTTATGCCACTTTTAGGAAGGTCACCCACCGTTTTTTGACGATTCAAAAACGTAACGCAACAAAAAGTAGGTTTTTGCCAATATTTTGGCCAAAAGTAAGAATTTCAAAATGAAATTTTTACAGGATGATAGACAATTCATATTTACACATGATGACCGAAATTTCATCAAAATATTTAAAACAGAACAAAAGTTACATCACTTTTCGTGAGACCACCCTCGGTTTTTTACGTTTTTGAATCATCCAAAAAACCGAGGGTGGTCTCACTAAAAGTGATATAACTTTTGTCCTGTTTTAAATATTTTGGTGAAATTTTGGTCATCATGTGTAAATATGAATTGTCTATCAGCCTGTAAAAATTTCATTTTGAAATTCTTACGTTTGGCCAAAATATTGGCAAAAACCTACTTTTTGTTGCGTTACGTTTTTGAATCGTCAAAAAACGGTGGGTGACCTCCCTAAAAGTGGCATAACTTTTGGTTTGTTTGAAATATTTTGATGAAATCTGGCCATCATATGTAAATATGAATTGTCTTCAAGACTGTAAATTTTCATTTTGAAATTCTTACTTTTGGCCAAGATATTGGCAAAAAACCTAGGGGGGTCTTTTTTTTGGCGCACCCTGTATATGTATATACTGTAATATTAGTAGTGATCGTATATACTGCGTTGAGCAGGGCCTTTTTAACGTGCAGTAGAACACATAATGTGCAGTTCTAAATGTATTTGAGCAGTTGTAGAAGCACTTCTGTATACAGTTAAAACTATAGCAGAACAGGTCATTGTCCCCCGATTGGAAGTAATTTACCATGGAGGATGGGAAGGGAAAGAAGAAGTTGTGCAGTTCAAAAATTCCCTTAAAAACAGCCCTGGCGTTTAGTCGTTTTGAAATAAAAGTATACAAGAATATAACCGAGATACAAGCTTTCAAACTGCGAGATAAAATTATGTCTGCAGGTTATGTCCCTCTTTTTATGGCTTTGGTGTCTTCTGTATCTCTTTAAAACAATCCACGTGCCATGGCGTAACTGGGGTGATGTAATCGACTGTAACAGTTTTTTTTATCATAATGAAGGTCGTCATATAGGTTCAATCTGACTCCTTGGTTGCCTACGATCGATGATTAAAATTAAGCTCTGACTATTTTTTTCAATCATTTTCTGTCGACTTTGAGTTGTCTTCGTTTTATTTCAAAATGACAAAACCACAGAATGATTGCAATTCATAGGATGAAGGGATGACCACAAGTTATTACAGGAGTCTAATTAATTGTCGGCAGGTGCCCATCACTTTCTACTGCTCAGTTTACCAACGCCATCTACCGAATGGAAGGTTGAGAGGACCTTTGGAAAGGTGACTTCGGGAGCAATGAGCATCGTCCTATCTTCGTGCCAGAGTGCTTGAAATTACCATGTTACTCTCCCCCATAATACACTTATTATTAGTCCTGAGATTAAGACCGCATGTAAGATAACCTGCTAAAGTAATCCCCAGTTTTTGTAATCGTGAGGGACGGTAATTATGCATGTAATATACGCCCACTTCGAGAAAGAGTAATAATACTAAGACGAAATGAATATTGCACAGAAAGTTCGAGAAAGCTCAGGAAAATACGAAATGTATGATTTGAAATGAATCTCAGACGTACAATAATATCCAAAGAGATATTATATTGACGACGACGAAAAAGATGAAGAAGAAGAAGAAGAAGAAGAATATGAAGAGGAAGAACAAGAAGTTAGAGAAGATAAATTATGGTGTTGAAAGAAGGGGAGGAATCTGGGGAGAATGATAAGAATGAGGAGGAAAAGGAGGAGGAGCAGAAGGAGGAGGAGGGGAGGAAAAAGAAGAAGAAGACGAAAAAGAAGAAGAAAAATAATAATAATAAGAAGAAGAATAATAAGAAGAAGAAGATGTAGAAGAAGATGCCAAAGAAGAAGAAGAAAATGTAGAAGAAGACCCAGAAGAAGATGTAGAAGAAGTGGTAGTAGTATAGAAGAAGAAGAAGAAGAAGAAGAAGAAGAAGAAGAAGAAGAAGAAGAAGAAGAAGAAGAAGAAGAAGAAGAAGAAGAAGAAGAAGAAGAAGAAGAAGAAGAAGAAGAAGAAGAAGAAGAAGAAGAAGAAGAAGAAGAAGATGTAGAAGAAGAAAAACATGTAGAAGAAATAGTAAAGGAGGAGGAAGAGGAGGAGGAAGATTTTGAAGAAGAAGATTATGCATGAAGAAGAAGATTATGAGGAAGAAGAGTAGCCGTGTAACCACATGTTTTAAGTATTCGTCAGCTCCATCATAAGTTCCTAACAACAACCATTATTTTGCCGGTGATGGGTACGAACACAATGACCTCCAATGTTCACTGTCATTATTTTGTCAACTCCATTGCCCTTCCCCTTCCCCATATAGCTTAGTGCAGTCGCAGTGATGTCATGACCTCATTTAGATTGTCTCTCGGGCGTAGCTTTGGCCTGCACTTGTTTCTGTTTTCTTCGAATCTTATACATATAAAATGCATTGTGTGTAATTTCATCAATTTGCATTCTTTCTCTACTTGTCTCCCTTGGAGCGCCGTTTGAGTAATCGGTAGAAGTTGACGGCGCACATGTGAATGTCCGAAGTGTAGGCCCTACACGCCGTGTCGTGGCGAGGGAGCTTTATCCGACTCTGAGTTTAATAATGCAGCGGGAAAAGGAGAGAGAGAGAGAGAGAGAGAGAGAGAGAGAGAGAGAGAGAGAGAGAGAGAGAGAGAGAGACAGACAGACAGACAGACAGACAGACAGACAGACAGACAGACAGACAGACAGACAGAGACAGAGTATCTGATGAGTTATGACTTTAAAAAAGGTCGTAAGATTTCTCGGCAAAAGACCAGCGAAACTTTTTGGTATCCAACACCAACAATTCTGCGCCTTCCAAAATATCTGTATCCGCCCCTGGTATCAGTAGGATCGTAATTATACCCATAGTTGGCTGTCAACTGGCATTGGTGTCCGCAGATCTTTTACAAGATTGGACGAATCGCCAACGTCATATATCTATTTTAGCGAAAGCTAGTAAAAAATGAAGAGCAAAAGACAAAGAATATAGTTTCTCATATAAAGATTTTTTAATGTAAATTTTTTACTTTGACTTTGTGTATCACTAGTATCTTTAGCATT
This sequence comes from Lumbricus terrestris, assembly GCA_949752735.1. NCBI lineage: Eukaryota > Metazoa > Annelida > Clitellata > Crassiclitellata > Lumbricidae > Lumbricus > Lumbricus terrestris. Next base: position 10,756,427 of record OX457051.1, on the reverse strand, counting down.
ATTGGTATCATTAGAATCTATAGTATAATTAGAATCCTTAGTATCTTTGGAATCATCAGTATCTTTAGTATCTTCAGAATCTTTAGTATCATTAGAATCTTTAGTATCGTTAGTATTATCAGTATCATTAGTATTTTTTAGTATCTTTAGTATCATTAGTATCCTTAGAATCTTTAGTATCTTTAGTATCATCAGCATCTTCAGTACTTTAGTGCGAAGATAATTATTTGTGAGCAAAAACAATTAGTATATATCAGTAAAAAATAGGTGTCTATTTTCAGGAAGATGCACCCCCACTTTCCCCCTTGCCCTGGCGCCCAGGGCAACAGGAGCACAAGAGAATTTGTGTTGAAATTTCTACCCTGGCGAGGATGTGAAAACCCGACCTCTCAACGGACAGTTCAGCAATCTATAACCACTACGCTATCTCATACCAAAGACAGCACAAGATGAATCAGAGATCGATAATGCGTGGGGAGCGGTGGTGTAGTGGTGTCCTCGTTGCTTTGAATCCACCTCAATTTGCCGCGTAGGGACCTTGAGCAAGTCCTTCACAAACAATTGTTCAGCGCTTCGGCTTGCGCAGTATCCGCTCTGCAGTCAAGAGCGCCTCTGAGTAGAGTGCTTGAAGGGGCGCTATAACAAGTGCACATACAAACAAACAAACAAACAAACAAACAAACACTGATCTGAGACGCTATAGTGGTCGAATTCCGCTCAACGTGCTTACTTATTATCTTCGGTCGACGGAAGGAAGAGGGTTAAAGAAGGCTAATGGTTAAGTTAAAACTAAAATACGACATATTATTATTATTATGATGCCATGGTGATTGAAGAGCGGATCAGGTTTCAAATCGAGGCCGACGGATTTAATTAATCTCTGCGCCGATCCGCGTCTGACACTCTCTCTCTCTCTCTCTCTCTCTCTCTCTCTCTCTCTCTCTCTCTCTCTCTCTCTCTCTCTCTCTCTCTCTGTGTTTCTCTGTGTCTCTCTGTCTCTGTCTCTGTCTCTCTCTCTCTGTGTTTCTCTGTGTCTCTCTGTCTCTGTCTCTGTCTCTGTCTCTCTCTCTTAGCCTCTGTCTGTCTCTCTCTCACTCTGTCAGTTTGCCTGTCTCAGTTTGCCTGTCTCTGTCTGTCTGATTGTCTGTCTGTATGTCTGTCTCTGTCTATCTGTCTGCATGCATGTAATTACATTAATTATGTCTGTCTGAATGTCAATCTTTGTCCCTCTCTGTCTCTAGGCCCCAGTCTTTCGGAGTCTCCCCATCGTCTCTCCCCATCGTCCCTCCACATCGCCTCTACCCATCGTCCCTCCCCATCGCCTCCCCCATCGCCTCTACCCATCGTCCATCCCCATCTCCTCTCGCCCTCGTCTCGCTCACTGCATCTCATGCAGCCAAGTAATTGAAATCGACCGCTGATGCATGCAAGACGATCGGCCTGCATCAGACTGCATGCGCTCATCAAAGATGAAAACTGCGCATGCAGCGCCGCAGAGAAGCTGGTTACATATAACGGCAGAGAGAAAACGAATCGCGGCGGAAACTGAGGGCAGAATGGTAGCGCCACACAGCGGTCAGTGATTATAGGTTCCAACGAGATATGAAACTGTAGCGAAAATGAGAGAAAAACGTTGAATATACGACACTCGGAGCAACATTCAATTTGAGAGACGAATGAAATGAAGATCTTTCATTAGCGTTTATGGGAGTTGTGATCGTGATTTCCACATTTCTAAATTGTTCATCTAAAGATTATAAGAGCAGGGACAGGGCACCAGCGTATGCACAGTCACGCCGCCAGACGACCGCTCACTGTAATTATAACTGAAGATTTGTATGGCGACACGTTAACAGAGGCATCGCGCAGAGTCGCAAACTGGGTATTTCTTCATCAGTTAGTTTCGCAGCATCCCGTCAAAATTGACAACTTCTCAAACTTTAAAAGCAGATAATTTTCTGTCTGATTATTAGGCTGTGGTGTTACAGTAGAGGAGGTAACCTCGGTGTCTTGTTTACCGGAAGGTCGCACGTTCGAATCTGCCTCAAGTCAATGCGCAACATTCTTGGACAAGTTGCTCACTCATAATTTATATACTGTTTTCTGTGAGAAAGGCAACGAGAAGCCATCTCATAGGTCTCACTCATCTCATCCCCGAACATGGGCGCCCGTGCACAGGGGCAACTGGCAAGAATGGGAAATTGCCCCTACAGGAAAATCGACTCCTACTTTTAAAACAACCACATTTCGATTTTAACAAATTTCTTCGCACAAAAGCACTTTTGGTAGCCTAATAATGATAAACAAAGTGAAACTGATAATAATAATAATAATAATAATAATAATAATAATAATAATAATAATAATAATAATAATAATAATAATAAAATAATAATAATAATAATAATAATAAGAACAACGACAATTTATATAGCGCCGTAATGTGGCAATACCGCTACAAGGGCGCCAGGAGCGGTATGACTCCTAAATTTGCATCTAGAAGCCTGCATGAAAAAGACCCATATTCATAATTTTTGCTATGCATTTTCAAGTTCTAGTTAAAGAAACTAACAGCGCGCGATCGTTGTGTTTTACCCCCGCCCCCTGCAAAAATTTCTGGTGGCGCTATGTCATGTCCCCTGGTGGCAGAAGAACCATATGACCTGCTCTCAGGCAGATAGCTTATCACCCACCCTCATCATCATCATCATCATCATCATCATCATCATCATCATCATCATCATCATCATCATCATCATCATCATCACCATCATCATCATCATCACCATCATCATCATCATCATCATCATCATCATCATCATCATCATCATCATCATCATCATCATCATCATCATCATCATCATCATCATCATCATCATCATCATCACCACCACCACCACCATCATCAACACCACCACACCACTAGCTATTAATATAACGCACACTGCGTCGATAAATGGCACCATTTAACCGCCCACGTATATACGCATAAATGGCTTCTTGTGCAAACAAGAATGGTGCAATGGCCGAAGCGACGTTTGCTCCAATGCTCCGTCCAGTATAATAAAAGCTTAGTATAATAATAATAATACGACCGATTAATGTGTATGTGTACTATGTGTATATATACACACGGTTGACTTCTCGGTTCATTTCACAGTTTGCGTCGTTTATGACGGCCATACACATACGAAAGCATTATGTGGTCACGGTTAGACGATTTCACGCTTGACTCAACACCGAACCACCGCAGCTGCACATCTCCGTTATATCAAGCGAAATGTTTTGGAAGGGCACTTTGATATATACCGTGAATGGTGTTGTAGCAGTGCGTTTGCAGTGGCTTTATCGATAGATAATGACTTGTATTATAGATCATCTTTGAAAGTATACGGTATACCATATCGTCGATGCAAACGATACTGCATAGCAGTAACTATACACGGTGTCCCAATTGAACTGATACTCTGTTTGTTTTGGCGATATACTTGTCAATTCTAAATGAAACTCTATAAAATTTGAGAGAATGTAAGAGGGATAAATTATCAATGTTTCCTGAAAATTGTATCCAATTCTACGAACAGAGTCCGAAGTTATGCACATTCAAATTTGGATAAAGAAATTTTGAAGTTTTCAACATGTAAAAGATAGGAAATTATTAAATTGTCGTCAAAACAAAAAGGTATACCAGTTCAATTGAGACACCGTGTAGATGTCGGTAAACATTGGTGCCAGTGACGATATATCGTAATACGGTCTATTGAGCAATTACGGCTTCCTCTCCCATACTATTTGATGAAATACTTACTTTTGACGGTGTAAAATTCTGATGCAGTAAAATTAAATTGCAATTAACTACACGAGTCATAAACATTAACGTAAACAATGTCATAATAGATTGTTGCCTGCCTGGTGTATATGAAAGGGCGCCATTAGAACCTGTCACGATATGCACTCTATCGCTGCAATGGAAATTCGAGCTTATTTAGTGCATTTAGTTTCTTTGCCCATCAGTTGGAAAGTCTGCAGAATTACTGATTATTAAATAAGTATTTATGTATGAGTCTGAACTTTTGCAAAGTGATAATGTACGTCAGACGAAACTACATGTAACTTGAGCAAAGGAGAAAAACATATTATATATATATATATATATAATAAGATTGCAGGTGTTGAATGGTTCGAAAACGGATGCAAGCAGTATAAATATAACATTATGTATAGTTAATACGTACATGTATATGTTTATGCCAATAAATATGTATAATTGTGTATACAGATAAGTATAGGCTATAAGTTAATTAAATATAACATAATACAAATGATGCTTTAACGAATATATATGTACACAAATCAATACAATAATGCAGTACAATATGCAGTCTTTTAAAACAACATTAACTAAAATGACCATTATAACTCGCATGCGATAGAGACATATGATTTACATATATCGCCCATCATTTCCACTGACCTGTCCTTTGATTCGGCCGCTCTGTCCCTCTGCCTCCTGTTCTTGAACCAGTTGCTGACCTGGGTCGTCGTCAGCCCCGTCGCCTCGGCCAGCTCCCTCTTCTCCCTCGGTGACGGATACGGATTGTGAGCGTACCAGTCGCGTAGCACCGTCCGCGACTTCTCCTTGAAGCAGTAGCTCGTCTCCTCACCGTCCCAGATGGTCCGCGGCAGAGGAAACTTCCTTCGGACGCGGTACTTTCCGACGGCCCCGAGGGGTCGGCCGCGCAGCTTCTCCGCCTCGATGTAGTGTCCCTTGAGCCAGAGCGACTGCAGTTTGGCGTGGTTGTGCGGCGAGAACTGATGCGACTCGAGCAGCTTGTACAGTTCCTTGAAGTTACCTCGATGGAAGGCGACGACGGCCTTCGCCTTCAGGACGCTCTCGTTCTTGTGGAGATGCTCGCAAGCAGGTAGCGACCAGAGGAACCGGGCGAGGCGTTCGACGTTGCCGCTGTTCTGTAGGACCTCGCAGACGCAGGCGACCTGCTCCTGGGTGAAGCCGAACGATGGGAGCATGGTTGATGCACCCCCTGCTCCGCCGCCACCGCCGTTCCCAGGGGCGCCTGAGGCAAGCGCCGCTGCGGACGATGAGGCTGGACCCCCGAGCGAAGATCCGGTCGGCGGCTCCAATAACATGTGGTCGGCGGCCGATGCCTTGCCTCCACCGCCTCCGCCGCCGTAGACGTCGCAGTCGCCGCTCGAACGAGACGGGAAGTTCACTGCGTACAGACAAACAATATCGACACTCAGAAAGGTGTATGTTGACGCGACGAGATGGGAATACTCCAACTCGGGTTACCTGCGATGCCAGACAGGCGCCACCGACCTGCCCTCCCTAACGCACACACCACCCTCCGTCCCTCCCTCTCCCTCCCTCATTTACCCCTTCTTCTGCACACACACACATACACGCGCGCACACAAACACACACGCATACACACTCACATACACACATTTGCACACATACAAACACAAATACGTACACACATACACATCCATGCACGCACACATACACCATCTCCAAGACCGACCGACCGACGATAAAGATATGTTAGACAATATCTAACCGAATTATTCACCATGGCAACCACATCAGCCCGGGCGACACAGAATACGGCGGCAGGTCGAGACGGACGCACGCAACCAGACGAACATAGACGGACGCGCGGACGTAGACGCGGACGGACAGGCGCGCGGACGCAATGGACGCCGCCTCCGTCAAATAAATAAACAAGCGTCAGCGAGCGTTATAGAGACGACGCTAGTCAGTCAGTCAGTCAGTCAGTTAGTTCGCGCCTTCGGGTCCGTAATCTAATTAAAAGGGACAACGTAAGTGTGTTTGGAAGGATTTCCTAAACAGACGCTCTGGCGGCGGGAAAAGGCAGCAGACGATACGGGGATCGTTCGTTCGCTCGTTCCGTCGCTGGTTGCATGGCGCTGCAGTAAGAGTATAGAGAGAGGCAATCTTTCCCCGACGATAGGCTGCCTGCAACCGCGCTGCATTTAACACAGAAGGAGAATCGTTGCGACGATCATCGATAGGCGGCGCCTCGCGACAGTAGCCACTGCCGCCGCCTGGCGTTGAGGAAATAAACTGCGTCGTTTTGGGGGCGGACCTTGCAATCGGTGACGTGTAGGAGATAACAAAACGCTCTGCGGTCGAGGGATGGGGGTGTGTTGGGTGTGGTGGGGTGGGGTGGGATGGGGGTCAGACCCTTGCGGTCGACCTAACGATAACGGCGAATCGGCGAACACGTTGCTGGCGTGTCGGTCATCTGCGGAGAGCGAATTTTCCGTGTTTCCCTCCACGCCGGAAGTTCGGTGGAAGGAAGGAAGCGCCGTGGAAGATGGCGGACGACGCCTGGAAAGAATGCGAAAATAAATGGTTGTGACGCGAATGCGAATGGCTTTCGTTATTTTTGCCGATTAACGATATCGACAACCGATTAAAACCCGATTAATGGAACGACTTCGTATACACGGTATTAACATGCGCACGGTGTTACCCTCTTTCTGCGGTGTGTGCGCCTCTAACCCCGCGAGTCTATATGATATATCTCCAGCGTGAGTAGCATGTAGAAAGAAACGGACTATCGAGGTGAACAGAAACAGACTCAGCGTCGAGCTGAAGAAAATAATGGTATAGCGCGATTGTGTATAGTTTGAGTTGTGTGGGGGAAGTGTGGGGTGGGAGTGGGGGAGGGGGTGATTATATGAGGTCGTGTGATTTTCCAAGGGCACACGGTTCTTGGGGAAAGAGGAAACCGTTTTCCAAACAGGTGCTCTCATTCCATGGATTTTTTGTCCAGCCAATCTATCTATAAATACATGCAGGAACCCTCGTATACGTCAGACTGCCTTAATAAGAATTACATGACTTAATTGACTTTGATAGTCTCAGGGCCTAAAGTGTGGCTGGACGGTCATGGACGACGTCCATGCACCTATTTTAAAAGGTTAATGCCGTCTTACCACTTATTGGCCAGTACAGTTTTGAAAGGTATCGGTATACAGGGCGTCTATAGGCACTTCTTTTGGACAGGTTAGGGGCGTCCAGGCACTTATTTTCCACGCTTTAAGCACTGGATAGTCTAAACTCAGTCCTTCAAGGGAGTTACGTCCACCAAATCAAGCCATCATGTCCATAAAAAATTGCTTCTACTATTAGATAGATAACATGGCTTGGGAGCTGAACAGTACGGTATACATATTATTTCTAAATATCTAACTTGGTTGATTATAGCTTCAGTGTTAAACCAGCCCCAGCCTTCGTCATATGTTTTTTGTGTTCTTCCTTACTACACGCGTGTGTTTGGACAAAGTGTCTCTTTTCAATGTCTCAACCTCACTGTCTTTCCCTGCAGGGTCTCCCACACTGGGAACACTTCTGAATGGCACGCTCTGCAATCATAAGGATTGCAGTAATAGGCTACCAAAATAATATATACAAAATCTAACAATACCATTCTTCCAATAAACAGGTTGGTCGATTAAAAAATAGAAATATCGGGCGAATATATAGGCCATTAATTTTAGCCAGTGCATTTCCACGGTGTTGCAATGTTTGTTTGCTGCATGATATTGCGCCCTTTGTTTGTCTGTCTTACAAAAAATTTCGTTCCACTTATGGTAATAGTTAATGGTAGTATTTAGTTGCAGTTAGAGTTGCCGCTAACGAAATCATTTCATTTTCGTCAACGAATATGTTCGCCATAGTTATCATTATAACGAAAATTGAACTGCTTCATTTAGCGGCATGCAGGTAAAAGGCGCTATGCCATGTATGCATATGCTAAATACATGAATGTCTATATATGCATACAATACATGAACACATATATCTATAAATACACAGATGTCAGCATACATTATGCATACATGGATACATACATCTACACAAATTTACGCATACATGCCTGCACATACATAGGTATCTACATATCTACTTACATACATGTATACAGCCAGATAGACAGACAGACATACATGCATACAGCCAGCCAGACAGACAGCAAGACATACAGACAGAAGTGCAGACATCGGCTTACATACAAATAAAGTCATACATGCATACATATACATACATACATACAGACCATGCACTTTCATGCACATGAATCAAGTGTCATACACGCATGTATACATGTTACGCATATACACCGTGGTTCAAAAAAACTAAGCCAAATTGTTTTGCATATATCTCTAATACCTGATGACATATCACGCTAAAATTTTCCAAATATTTAGATAATTGGACCAAGAATATGATTCCAAAATTTCATGAGATAAAGTTGAACGGATAAAAAGATATGTATCTTTCAACTTCATATGCGGAAATATCAGTTTACAAGCAATTTTCTGTTATATTCAGTAAAATGTAAGCCAAACTGTTTTTCTTACATCTCTAATGTTTCACGATTAATCATACTAAAATTTTCCCAATATTTAGATAATTAAACCAAGAATAGGATTCCAAAATATCATGTCATAAATTTGAACGGATAGAAAGATATGGATATTTCAACTTCATCTCCCGAAATATCAGTTTCCAGCAAGTCTGTTATGGTATTCGTTGCGGTTTCGGCGCTTGGTCGTTCCCATTAATTTTAGTCTTCATTGATCCCGGAGTAAAAATTAATGGAACCGATTATCGAGACGTTCTGCTGTCACAACATCTTCTACCTGTAATCAGAAATCCAGTCCCAGACTGGCCCAGCCCACAAAGCCAAGGAAGCCATTGAAATGCTGACAAGAGAGACGCCAGACTTCCTTTCTCCCACATTATGGCCTCTGAACAGCCAAAATTTGAATCCTGTCGACTATAAACTGCGGAGCGTGATGCAAGATCGAGTCTACCAGACAACAATCCATGATACAAACGATCTGAAGCAATGCTTGTTTGAAGTGTGGGATCGCCTGGACCAGAGGATAATCGACGATGCTGTTGCGCAATGGCGCCAGCGCCTCCAGGCTTGTGTGCAAGCAGCAGAAGGAGGACATTTTGAGCATCTTATTTAATTCAATAATCAAACCATACTGTTGGAATAATATTGGTGGTTCAATTCTCTACATATCTGGAAAATCTTAGACTGATTAATCATCAGGCATTAGAGATATAAGGAAAACAGTTTCACTTACAGTGCATTGAATCTAACAGAAAATGCTTGTAAACTGATATTTCCGCATACGAAGTTGAAAGATACATATCTTTTTATCCGTTCAACTTTATCTCCTGAAATCTTGGAGTCATATTCTTGGTCCAATTCTCTAAATATTTGGAAAATTTTAGCGTGATGTGTCATCAGGTATTAGAGATATATGCAAAACAATTTGGCTCAGTTTTTTTTGAACCACGGTGTACTAGAGGTCAGGGTTGTGCCATAGGGGTCAGGGTTGTATAAGCTGTTAGCTTTTCCTGATTCCTATTGCACTCTGTTTATTGAGTCACGTTTATACTGTTTGACTTGTGTGTGTGCGCAATAAACAAAGTTCATTCATACCTAGATGTATGTAGAGCGTGTACAGCAGGTGCATGCAATCTCATGTGTATATATGTGCATGGAAATATGCCTGAAAAACTTTGTATACGCATGGACCATCGCGCATGTTTACGCAGAAATGGTGGCATAACGCCAGCAGTGTAACTTTGCATGCCTTCTATAAACTATATAATATGTTACAGTTGCAGGGGAACCAAGCACCAAAGTTCGTCACCCCGAGTACAACCTCAACTATCGCTTATAGCTGGACTCGAACTCACTTGCCAGTGAATGCCAATGAAGTACGTGCCCAGGACGCGTGCTTGATAAATTAGACGGTGTTAGGGGGTGGGGGCATGGGTCCACCAGACCGGGCATTAGCACAAGTAGCGGATTAAGTTTACAACACCGCGTCCAGCGTTAATTCGTGGTATTTATGCTAAGTGGCGAGAGACGGGCTTTTTGTTGATCAACTTTAACGATCGCGAGTTTTGTATTTTTTTTTCGACTCGCCCAACAAAGAACTTTGTATAAATAGGCGGGGCCGGAGCGTAACACAATCCGCCAGTGTGTGCGCTGTCCTGTTTGTTCTAGGGCCTCGTCGATGGCAAGTCCAATCAACCGGCCGGGTACATTCGATACGTTCTCAAACACTGATGAAACCCGACTCGGCGTGACCCAGCTGATTTCGAACGGGCAAGTGATATGGGCGATAATACAGGCTGTACCGAACCGACGGACGGACAGGGCGCGTGATTGTGCCCGACCTGCTAATGATTATATGCAACATAGGGCCGCTATGCATGTGTACGGCCAGCCAGCGGGGCATACTGTATAGTGGCACTGCAGAGAAGATGAGGAGGCAGGCGGGCGGGGGTTGATGGGTGGGTGTGCAGAAGAACGGGTTGCGCTTAGAGCATATTCAGAGTCACTGAGACTGACATGCAGACTGACTTGTAGAGTGGTAGAGTAAAACCAGAGCAGATGCCAATTCGCGGCGATATACAGACAGTCAGTCAGTGTCTCTTTTGTATCATAGTTTTGACAGTTTAGCGGAGACGAGTAGAGTCGTCACATGACTCCCTCTACAGCGGAGCATGCAAGTGATACGAGAGTCGCCCATATATTCGCCGGCCACATGTCCTCCATCTCCTCCTCCATCTCCTCCTTCTTCTCTCCCACCCTCGTCAACCGATTGGAGGAGATGCCGGATGTCCCGGCTACAGCAGCTGGTGAAAGCGAACGATGCCGCATCACGTGATGGCCGCTGTTGCAAGAGGCAGCGTCAGCAGCAGCCCGCACTTTATATCGGATGTCAACGAGGCAGATTCTCTCTCTCTCTCTCTCTCTCTCTCTCTCTCTCTCTCTCTCTCTCTCTCTCTCTCTCTCTCTCTCTCTGCATCTCTATCCTTCTGTGTTGGCACATATCCCTGCTTATACCCGTATAACCATTCTGCCTATATGTGTGTGTCTCTGTATCTGCTCCGTCTCTGTTTTTGTCTGTCTGTTTGTCTGTCTGTTTCCTTCTTCCGTTTTCTCTCTGTCTGTCCCTCTTTCTCTCTGCGTGTGTATGTTCATGTGACTCTTTGTGTTCCTCTAGATTCCACAGATTCACATTTATGCAATAATAATAATAATAAAAATAATAATAATAATAATAATAATAATAATAATAATAATAATAATAATAATTAGACTTATCCATAGCTAATCTCACCACGACAATTTTCACGATAAGGTCGTCATCCTCATGCATTTTAGTAAAACGCGATTTTTTCTAAATATGCGCATCTTATTGTTTTGAAATTTTGCAACATGTCTTGTAATAAACTAATCTACTACTATCCAGGTTTTCTTCAAAAAATATCTCTTAACACCAAATATAACTTTTTCAGGAGAGGAGATTAAAAATCTAAAGTGCTCATGAGCGGCGAACATAATAACCAATTATGCTTTTATAAACATTGGCTCCTCTTCTTATACTTTCTGCCATACAAAGGCGACATATTACCCGTTATACGCTAACGTAACGCTTAAGCACTCACCAGTGTCGCCCTAATCGCGATTGTAATTCTACATAACATTGTATCCGTAATAAACGACGTCCGTCAGGCTCCATGTCTGCTGGGCTGTCCGGCTGTCTACCTGTCCGTCTGCGTGTGTTCCTCTATATGTCTGTACGTGTGACCGTTCAACAGACTGACTGACTAACCATCCGTCTACGTGTCTCTCCCGCTGTCTGTTTGTGCGTATGTCCCTTGGTCAGTCTGTTTACCTGTCCTTCTGTGTGTCTGTCTCTCTGTCTGTCTGTACGTATGTCCCTAGGTCAGTCTGTTTACCTGTCCTTCTGTGTGTCTGTCTCGCTGTCTGTCTGTACGCATGTCCCTTGGTCAGTCTGTTTACCTGTCCTTCTGTGTGTCTGTCTCGCTGTCTGTCTGTACGTATGTCCCTTGGTCCGTCTGTTTACCTGTCCTTCTGTGTGTCTGTCTCTCTGTCTGTCTGTGCGTATGTCCGTTGGTCCGTCTGTTTACCTGTCCTTCTGTTTGTCTGTCTCGCTGTCTGTCTGTGCGTATGTCCCTTGGTCAGTCTGCTTACCTGTCCTTCTGTGTGTCTGTCTCGCTGTCTGTCTGTGCGTATGTCCCTTGGACCGTCTGTTTGCCTGTCCTTCTGTGTGTCTGTTTCTCTGTCTGTCTGTGCGTATGTCCCTTGGTCAGTCCGCTTACCTGTCCTTCTGTGTGTCTGTCTCGCTGTCTGTCTGTGCGTATGTCCCTTGGTCCGTCTGTTTACCTGTCCTTCTGTGTGTCTGTCTCGCTGTCTGTCTGTGCGTATGTCCCTTAGTCAGTCGGCTTACCTGTCCTTCTGTGTGTCTGTCTCGCTGTCTGTCTGTGCGTATGTCCCTTGGTCCGTCTGCTTACCTGTCCTTCTGTGTGTCTGTTTCGCTGTCTGTCTGTACGTATGTCCCTTGGTCCGTCTGTTTACCTGTTCCTTCTGTGTGTCTGTCTCTCTGTCTGTTTGTGCGTATGTCCGTTGGTCCGTCTGTTTACCTGTCCTTCTGTGTGTCTGTCTCGCTGTCTGTCTGTGCGTATGTCCCTTGGTCAGTCTGCTTACCTGTCCTTCTGTGTGTCTGTCTCGCTGTCTGTCTGTGCGTATGTCCCTTGGTCCGTCTGTTTACCTGTCCCTCTGTGTGTCTGTCTCGCTGTCTGTCTGTGCGTATGTCCCTTGGTCAGTCTGCTTACCTGTCCTTCTGTGTGTCTGTCTCGCTGTCTGTCTGTGCGTATGTCCCTTGGTCCGTCTGTTTACCTGTCCTTCTGTGTGTCTGTCTCGCTGTCTGTCTGTGCGTATGTCCCTTGGTCCGTCTGTTTACCTGTCCTTCTGTGTGTCTGTCTCGCTGTCTGTCTGAGCGTACGTCCCTTAGTCAGTCGGCTTACCTGTCCTTCTGTGTGTCTGTCTCGCTGTCTGTCTGTGCGTATGTCCCTTGGTCAGTCTGTTTACCTGTCCTTCTGTGTGTCTGTCTCTCTGTCTGTCTGAGCGTATGTCCGTTGGTCCGTCTCTTTACCTGTCCTTCTGTGTGTCTGTCTCGCTGTCTGTCTGTGCGTATGTCTTTTGGTCAGTCTGTTTACCTGTCCTTCTGTGTGTCTGTCTCTCTGTCTGTCTGTGCGTATGTCCCTTGGTCAGTCTGTTTACCTGTGCTTCTGTGTGTCTGTTTCTCTGTCTGTCTGTGCGTATGTCCCTTGGTCAGTCTGTTTACCTGTCCTTCTGTTTGTCTGTCTCTCTGTCTGTCTGTGCGTATGTCCCTTGGTCAGTCTGTTTACCTGTCCTTCTGTGTGTCTGTCTCTCTGTCTGTCTGTGCGTATGTCCCTTGGTCAGTCTGCTTACCTGTCCTTCTGTGTGTCTGTCTCGCTGTCTGTCTGTGCGTAAGTCCCTTGGTCAGTCTGTTTACCTGTCCTTCTGTGTGTCTGTCTCTCTGTCTGTCTGTGCGTATGTCCCTTGGTCAGTCTGCTTACCAGTCCTTCTGTGTGTCTGTCTCGCTGTCTGTCTGTGTGTGTGTCCGTTGTCCAGTCTGTCTGTCTACCTGTCCTTCTGTGTGTCTGTCCCGCTGTCTGTCTGTACTTATGTCCGTTGGTCAATCCGTCTGCTTGCATGACCTTCTATGTGTCTGTCCTTATACTTTCTGCCAAACAAGGGCAAAATATTAGCCTTTATACGCTAACGTAACGCTTAAGCACTCACCAGTGTCGCCCTAATCGCGATTGTAATTCTACATAACATTGTATCCAGTATAAACTACGGCCGTCAGGCTCCATGTCTGTTGGACTGTCCGGCTGCCTATCTGTCCGTCTGCGTGTGTTCGTCAATATGTGTGTACGTGAGCCCGTTCAATAGACTGACTGACTAACCATCCGTCTATGTGTCTGTCTGTGTGTATTCCCGTTGGTCCGTCTGTCTATCTGTCCTTCTGTGTGTCTGGCTCGCTGTCTGTCTGTGCGTATGTCCCTTGGTCAGTCTGTTTACCTGTCCTTCTGTGTGTCTGTCTCTCTGTCTGTCTGTGCGTATGTCCCTTGGTCAGTCTGTTTACCTGTCCTTCTGTGTGTCTGTCTCTCTGTCTGTCTGTGCGTATGTCCCTTGGTCAGTCTGTTTACCTGTCCTTCTGTGTGTCTGTCTCTCTGTCTGTCTGTGCGTATGTCCCTTGGTCCGTCTGTTTACCTGTCCTTCTGTGTGTCTGTCTCTCTGTCTGTCTGTGCGTATGTCCCTTGGTCAGTCTGCTTACCTGTCCTTCTGTGTGTCTGTCTCGCTGTCTGTCTGTGGGTATGTCCCTTGGTCCGTCTGTTTACCCCTCCTTCTGTGTGTCTGTCTCTCTGTCTGTCTGCGCGTATGTTTCTTGGTCAGTCTGCTTACCTGTCCTTCTGTGTGTCTGTCTCGCTGTCTGTCTGTGCGTATGTCCCTTGGTCAGTCTGTTTACCTGTCCTTCTGTGTGTCTGTCTCTCTGTCTGTCTGTGCGTATGTCCCTTGGTCAGTCTGCTTACCAGTCCTTCTGTGTGTCTGTCTCGCTGTCTGTCTGTCTGTCTGTGCGTATGTCCCTTGGTCAGTCTGCTTACCTGTCCTTCTGTGTGTCTGTCCCGCTGTCTGTCTGTACTTATGTCCGTTGGTCAATCCGTCTGCTTGCATGACCTTCTATGTGTCTGTCTTTATACTTTCTGCCAAACAAGGGCAAAATATTAGCCGTTATACGCTAACGTAACGCTTAAGCACTCACCAGTGTCGCCCTAATCGCGATTGTAATTCTACATAACATTGTATCCAGTATAAACTACGTCCGTCAGGCTCCATGTCTGTTGGACTGTCCGGCTGCCTATCTGTCCGTCTGCGTGTGTTCGTCAATATGTGTGTACGTGAGCCCGTTCAATAGACTGACTGACTAACCATCCGTCTATGTGTCTGTCTGTGTGTATGCCCGTTGGTCCGTCTGTCTATCTGTCCTTCTGTGTGTCTGTCTCGCTGTCTGTCTGTGCGTATGTCCCTTAGTCAGTCGGCTTACCTGTCCTTCTGTGTGTCTGTCTCGCTGTCTGTCTGTGCGTATGTCCCTTGGTCCGTCTGTTTACCTGTCCTTCTGTGTGTCTGTCTCTCTGTCTGTCTGTGCGTATGTCCTTGGTCAGTCTGTTTACCTGTCCTTCTGTGTGTCTGTCTCTCTGTCTGTCTGAGCGTATGTCCGTTGGTCCGTCTCTTTACCTGTCCTTCTGTGTGTCTGTCTCGCTGTCTGTTTGTGCGTATGTCTCTAGGTCAGTCTGTTTACCTGTCCTTCTGTGTGTCTGTCTCGCTGTCTGTCTGTGCGTATGTCCCTTGGTCCGTCTGTTTACCTGTCCTTCTGTTTGTCTGTCTCGCTGTCTGTCTGTGCGTATGTCCCTTGGTCCGTCTGTTTACCTGTCCTTCTGTGTGTCTGTCTCTCTGTCTGTCTGTGCGTATGTCCGTTGGTCCGTCTGTTTACCTGTCCTTCTGTGTGTCTTTCTCGCTGTCTGTCTGTGCGTATGTCCCTTGGTCAGTCTGCTTACCTGTCCTTCTGTGTGTCTGTCTCGCTGTCTGTCTGTGCGTATGTCCCTTGGTCCGTCTGTTTACCTGTCCTTCTGTGTGTCTGTTATGATGGTAATAATAATATTTTTTCTTTAATTAAACGCCTGCAAGACGCACTGCGCTGTACATTTACAGGTTATGCAGTACTCTTAATTAAACTTAACTACCAACTGAACAGACAGCTTTGTAATTACACGGCGCCAATGGCAGCCTACAAAGCAAATCCGCCCAACGGGGGCTCGAACTCACTACCTCTCGCACTCTTGGCCAACGTGTTAACCATTACTCTACCGGGCCCCCAATTGGTAACGTTGGTGGTGATGATGGGGAGCTGATGACAATGATGATAATAATTATAACAATGACAATGATGATGAAAATTATGATGATGATGACGACTATGCAGCCGCAGATTATGATACTGATTACACCCTATTTTTACGACGATATTGAAGATTAAGATGATGATGATGAAGACAAGCTATGATTATGACTAGCCGGGGTACCCGGCGTTGCCCGGGAAATTTAGGATACGACCCGGTCCCGGCCACAACCTCAACACACCTCACCCCATTCCACCCCATCCCACAACATCCAACCACACTTCGACCTCCACCGGTACGCCACCCGTGAAATTTGGGTTTTCGGAAAAATTTCCTCACCCCAATATCCCATACCCCACACCCCTCTCCCATCCCCAACCCCACTCCATCGCCCACCACCCCACACCTATTGCAGCTAAGACCTCTTCTTTCATCACCCATGGCCCAATGGTGTCCTCTGTTTGTGCCTCCTCCTCCTCCTTCGCTTGCTTCTCCACTTCCTCCTCAATGTTGGTATTTCCTGTGTACAGCTCCTCCACATATTCCTTCCATCTTTTCCTTATATCTCCAGAGTCTTCTAGTAGCCTGCCATCCTTATCTTTGATAGTGCTTCCTCTTCCCATGTTATTTTTCTTTTCCAGTGATTTTATTTTCCCATACACTAGATCGTGGCGTCCTTGTTCCTGGAGTATCTCTAGCTCCGTGCATCTTTTCTTCCACCATTCCTCTCTTGCTTTATTCGTTGTTCTTCTTAATTGATTATTAAGTCTTTTATACTCTTTTTTAGCTTCCTCTGTGTTCTGGTGTTTCCATTTTCTCCTCTCTTCCATATCTTTGACCATCTCCGGTGTTATCCATGGCTTGCGAGGTTCAATACTCTTTTGAAATCCCACAGTTTCTGTCGCCTCTTTAACCATTGTCTCCTTTAGATTCATCCACCTTTCCTCTGTTGTTGATCCTTCTTTTAGCGTTTCTACTTTCCCTCTATTCTCTCTTATAGTTCGCTGATCTTCGTCTTTATCTTCTCTTTGTTCCACTTAAATGTCTTTATCCTTCTCTTTTTGATGAACTTGAGTTGTAGTCTCACTGTCACAGCTACCATGTTGTGTTCTGTATCTGCGTCTGCACCTGGGAGAGTTCTTGAATTCTTCACACTGTTTCTGTATCTCTGCCTGACCATTATGTAATCCAGTTGATATCTTGTTCTGTCCCCTGGTGATTTCCATGTGTACCTTCGTCTTTTTTTTGTTTGAAACCATGTGTTAGTCACTACTAGTCTTTGTCTTTTGCAGAATTCCATCAGCTTATCTCCTCTTTCATTTCTACTTCCCAGTCCAAATTTCCCTATTATACCCTCTTGTTCTCCTTCCCCTACTACTGCGTTCCAGTCTCCCATTACAACCACATAATCCGTCCCTTTGATGTTTTCCAGGCATCTCTCTTTTTTTTCGTACATAACATCCACCTCCTCTTCATCATGTGTTGACGTAGGCATATACACTTGTATAATTGTTATGTCCACTGGGTCTCCTCGTATTGTCACTAAGATCATCCTGTCCTCAACTCTTTCCACTCTTGTCACACATCTGGCCACTCTATCCGACATTAGAATGGTCATCCCATTCTGTTTCTTACCTCCTCCAGCATAAACAACTTTGATGCCATCGCTTATGAGCTCCCCTCCATCCTTCAATCTTACCTCCGCCAGTCCTAGTATGTCAAGTTCTGCCCTCCTCATCTCTCCTATCACATTTGCCAGCTTTCCTGGACTTGCCATTGTTCTTATGTTCCATGTCCCTATGTTTAGCTTTCCCTTTTGGTCTCTGTTTCTGTTTGGAAGGATTTCGCTTGTTGACGACCGAAGGAGCCTTGTCTCCCCCCTGCCGAACGCGACTCTCCCCAGTGTCTGGATTGAATCGTTAACGTCGTTATCTGAATTTCTGTTTGGCGTCATTTTTCATATAACTCGGGATAAGTAGGGAGGTGGTTTCCCGTTGCCTTCCTCCCGGTGTTTTTAAGAGAGACACCATCTCTCAGCGTCGATGCCGTCCATCGTCCGTCCTTCAGCTTCTTCGCCCATGGGGCACTCGCTTATACCGGCGAGCACTCGGTCGTCCACCACGCACTCCGTTGAAACAGGAGGGACCCCGTGAAGGTGGCGTGGGTGGACAGTTGAGCAGCAGAGGCTATTTGAGTCGCTTGCATACCCCATTCCCATGTTGGGACCACATTATTGCTTTGACAATGCCTTACACAGTCCTCACCACCATCATAAATACTGCCAGAACGCAATGATGACGATGATTACAGCTACAAAATGATGATGATGTCGACGACCATGTTGATGGTGGTGACGACGACCATGTCGATTGTGATGACGACGACCATGACGATGGAGGTGGTGACGACCATGACGACGACGTCGATGACGACGATGACGACGATGATGATCATGATGACGATTATGATGATAATGATGATGACGACCACCATGTTGATGGTGCTGACGATGATGATAATGACGACGATGATGATTTCGATGAAGACGTTGATATTTATTAGTCAGCAAAGGATTCCTGTTGAATTGTGGACTTTTCTAAGTTAATTATTTTGTAATAGTGAATGAATATCTGAGTTCTTATCTCCCCTTTGAGTTACTAAAACCTCAATGATTTGCATTATTCAACTTTATTTGGCGTGTGCTATATCACATGGCCATTAACCCATTTTGTACCTTTGAATATAACTACATGTAAAATTTGTGCTCATTGAGCACCACTTAAAATGCATTTGATTTTGAAATTTCTTGTACATAACTTAAACGGTACCCAAAAAGGAACTAAATTAGCAACTATGCTCATCAAATTTCAAAAATGACTTTTCATCAATCAACGTAATACATATGTTTATGTGTGCATGTGCATATGTATACATGTGTGTATATATATATGTACATTTGCATGTACGTACATAGGCCAACGTATGCATTTTGTGTGTGTTTATGCATGCATGTATGTTCGAGCATCCATACGGACATAAATACTTACATCCATACACAATATAGTATTACATGCATATTTACATACATACGTACGTACATACATGCATACATAAACACATACACATTACACACATCTGTGCCGCATGTGGCATTGAATGTATGCTCATACGTATAATATACATAGGCCTACATAGTACATTAGTAGGCCTACATATATACATACATATGTATACATACAAGCATACATACATACAAACACACATACATACATGCATATAAACATAGATAAATACATACATACATACATACATACATACATACATACATACATACATACATACATACATACATACATACACACAAACCAACATACATACACACATACATACAATCATACATGTATGCACATACATGCATGCATACATGCACGCACATACACATTAACCCAACACCGAGCTTTTGCTATTGTTGGTCCTTTAATTTGGAATCACCTTCCTTCTGAAATTCGTGGCAGGATTCTTGTAGGAAATTCACCTGCATCTTTTCGCTGCTTGAAGACTTTTCTTTTTTCATGGGCCTGTCACGCTGAGAGCGCTTCTGAATAGCTCTGCTGTGAGAAGCGCTTTACAAATGCTTTATTAGATTAGATTAGATTAGACAAGGCTAAAATTTAATTAACCAAGAGCATATAAAATCGTCAAAATTGAATAAAAATAGAATGCTTGATGCTATTTATAAACATCCAAATAAAATAATTTGTAAAAGAGAATAAATTTTTTTTATTCTGTCCAAATTGTCATTTTTTGCGTATATTTTATATAATTATTTCAGAGGTTTAGGTTCATTATTTAAAACCTGGCGGGCCACTTTTCGGAGTTTGTCTCGACTTGAATTTCGGTCTGATTTTAATTTATCCCGGAGTTGTCTCGACTTGAATTTACGTCTGGATTGAATGTATCCTGGAGTTGTCCCGACTTGAATTTAGGTCTGAATTGAATTCATCCCGGCATAGGCGTACGAGGCGGGGGTCCAGAGGGGGCAAATGCCCCCCAAATTTCGGGCAAATGTGTTTTTCGGGCAAAGAAGGCATGGGCTGTCAAAAAAAATTGGAAATTTTTTTCGGGCAAAACAGGTACGGGAGGATTTTTTCTGGCACAGGAGTAAAAAAGTGAAAAAAATTGGACGGATGACTAAAAAGGTCATCAGATTTTTCGGACGGGAAAATCTTAAGATTTTTGGGCGGATGACGAAAAAAAAGGTCATCAGATTTTTCGGGCAAAATGTTTTGCCCTCCCCCCACTGCCGAAATGTCCCGTACGCCTATGCATCCCGGAGTTTGTCTCGACTTGAATTTCGGTCTGAATTGAATTTATCCTGGAGTTTGTCTCGACTTGAATTTCGGTCTGATTTTAATTTATCCTGGAGTTGTCCCGACTTTAATATAGGTCTGAATTGAAATCATCCCGAAGTTCAATCAATCAATCAAATTTTATTGAATCGATTCAGTGTAAACATGCTATTATCACCATGACAAATCTTAGTACATGGAATGAACAAAATATAGTCAGGAAATATTAGAGGTAAACATTGCACATTCGATAATAGATCATTATAGCAAAGAGAATCGACTCGTGGAGAGAAGAAGCTGACGCTTATCTAGTCATCCCCACATCATTAGGAACAGCAATAGTAACAAGAAAAGGTAGGAAGAATCGATGGCTATGTCACAGATATAGGTAGGTAACTTAATTAGAATCTACATAGAGTCAGCTGTTTTAAGCAAATGTTTTTTAAATGCCGACTTAAAGGAATTAAGAGAATTAATGGAGCGAGTGCTGGGATCAATTGAGTTCCAAAGTTTGGGGTCTGAGAGTCTGACAGTGTGTTGTTTGGTGTTAGTATTGCATGAAATGTGGTGTATGTTGAAACGTGATCTGGTGTTGTAGTTGTGAATAGAAGCGTTAGTTATAAAATAGTCCCTAAATAGACTAGGCAATAAATTATGCTGATGACGGTACATAAATGTGAATAGAAGCGTTAGTTATAAAATAGTCCCTAAATAGACTAGGCAATAAATTATGCTGATGACGGTACATAAATACTGCCAGTTGGAGCATAGGCGGAGACCTGGGCCGAGAATTGGGGGGGGACGGAAAGACGCGAGATTTTCGTGAAAATTTCTGACGACCGGCGAAATCTAAAAAAAATTTGTTATTTTCGCCGCCAAAAAAAAGTGATGACCTGTTTTTTTTGTTTTTTTTAGTCATCCGGCCCAAAATCTCGAGGAAATTTTCTATTTTTTTTTAGTCATCCGGCCAAATCTCGTCGAAGAAATTTTCTATGACCTTTTTTAGTCTTGAGGCTCAACTATGGGGGGGGGGACAAATGCATGGGCCGTCCCCCCAACACTTTCATTGGGGAGACCGTCCCCTCTGTCCCCCCTAGGTCTCCGCCCATGAGTTGGAGTTTAAATAAGTCATAAACCGTTAGCAGGTCGAGATTTTTAAAGAGACCAGCAGAGGCAGCCAAATAGTGGGAGCCAGAGATAATTCTCACTGCACGTTTCTGTTATAGTAATAGAGGTGCAAGGTGAGTTTTGTAACCTCCGGCCCATATAATAGTACCATAGCTAAGATAAGGTAAGACAAAGGTATTATAGAGTGTTTTAAGCGTGGAGGGGGAAGAATATTTTGAAGCCTATTAATTATTCCAATAGACTTAGCAATTTTATTCCTAGTAAAGGTGATATGGAATTTCCAACTAAGGTGCTCGTCAATGATCAGTCCCAAAAATTTGGTCTGAGATACACGCTTAATAGGGATATTGTTAAGAATGATACTTTTTGAAGGTTCGTCGGGGATTTTCTTACCTGTACTAGAGAATATGATATAATTGGATTTTGTAATATTGAGAGATAAGGATTTAGCATTAAACCAAGCAGATAAATGAAGTAATTCAAAGTTCATACTATCAAACAGGTCACTTATGTTTTTAGACGATATAAAAACTGTGGTGTCGTCAGCGAATAAATAAAAGAGGAGCTTATTGGAGCAATTACTTATATCATTAATATAAATTAAAAAGAGCAGAGGGCCAAGGATGGATACTTGGGGAACCCCAAAACATATGGTGGCCAAATCAGACGTCGCTCCACGATAGGTTACTAGTTGGTGTCTATTGGATAAGTAAGATTTAAACCATTCTAAAACCATTCCTCTAATGCCATAGTGGCGGAGTTTCTCAATTAAAATATCATGCTTGATGGTATCGAAAGCCTTCGATAAATCCAGGAAAACACCAATAGCTCTATTACGGATGTCAATGGCGTCCGATAGTTTGTCAATGACTTTAGGGATTGCATGAGTAGTAGAGTGACCTTTTCTAAAGCCAAATTGCTTATCGTATAGGATATTAGTCTTTTCGAGGAAATTAGATAATCTAAAATGCATGGCTCTTTCAAGAATTCTTGAAAAACAGGTAAGTTTAGAAATGGGTCTGTAATTAGCCATATCCTGACAATCATTGGGTTTAAAAATAGGGGAGATATTAGCAAGTTTCATACCTTTAGGAACAATGCCAGTGATAAAAGATTGATTAATTAGGTGAGCAATGGGTTTGGAAATGGTAGGCGCAAGCTTTTTAATAATAGGAACAGGCAGTTCACAACAATCATACGGTTTAGTAACTTTAAGATTAGAGATTATATCGGCAATTTCACAATCATTAACTGGTGTGATAAACATACAACTAGGGTTGGGAGTTTTGAAGTAAGAGGAATAGTGGGAAGACGTCAGGGGAATATTGGCGGCCATTTTAGGTGGTTTGGGTCCACTATTCCCAAGGTCCACTATTCCGAAGGTCCACTGTTCCGAACCCTAGTCCTAAACCTAGCCTTAAACCCAACTATGACCCTAACCCTAACTCACCCCAACCCTAACCATTACCCTAAACCCAACCCTAACCCACCCTGTGAGCTAATTTTGTATAACGTATAGTGATCAGCTAATTGTTGAGCGTACGGATAGGCCAGCTCAAGGTCAGCTAATTGTTGAGTGTACAGACAGACAGGCCAGCTGACTGAGTGGCGGGAAAGCGCCGCTGCGCGTCGTCGCCAGAGAGAGAGAGAGAGACAGACAGACAGCGAGACGGACAGAGAGAGGCAGAGAGAAGGACAGTGCGACCGAAGAGAGAGTGTACGCTGAGAGTGAGATAAGTTGTAGAAGGAGTGCTAGTTGTGTGTAGAAGACGTTAGAAGAGTAATATAATAAGATGGCGTTTCTGTCGTGCAATTGAATTGTTTGTCGTCGTTGATGCATTGTTGTGTTGTTTGCGAATGTTGGAAATCAAAGAAGAAAATACAAGAAACTGATCTTTGTTGTAAGTGAACAAGTTTAAGAACTTTAGACACTTATAACCTAGCCATAGCTACCGCAGTACAGTGCATAGGTTAGGCCTAGGCTGCGCTGCAGAACTAAAGAAGAAACTGGAAAATCGTGGGTGATTGTGGAAGATCACACACCCCAACCCTAACCATAACCCTAAACCTAACACACACCAAAAATAACCATAGCTCTAACCCTAACCCTCCCCAACCCTAACCCTAACCACAACCATAAAACTAATCCTAACCCACCCAACCCTAATCCTCTTTAACCCCCCAACCCTAACCCACTGTAACCCTAACCACAAGGATAACCAACAAAATATAGCGGATATTCGGAATAGCGGACCTTCGGAATAGTGGACCCTCGGAATAGCGGGCCGTTACCATTTTAGGTCCTATGGAAGCAAAATAGTCATTAAATAGGTTAGCACAAGTGGTAGGATCCTCAATAGCAACACCATTAACAATAAGGGGCAAATTAGCAATGCTCTGACCTTTTTGCTGAAGTAAGGTTTTAATAATCTTCCAAGTTTCCCTGAGGTTAGTTCTATGTTGCTCAAGGAGATTAGTGCATGTAGTACAATTTTTCGCAGTTGCGTAGAATAGTAGTCAATTTGTTTTTATAGTTTTTATATTTGGTCAATGCCTTATCAGTTTTAGTTTCCAGAAATCTTTTGTAAAGTTTATTGTTAGTTTTACAGGATTTAAGAAGGGACGGGGACAGCCAAGGTTTCATTTTAGTTTTATATATTCTAGCTTTCCTAGTTATTAAGGGATGACTAGTATTATAGCAGTGAAGTAGTTTGGTATTCAAGGAGTTGAGGATAAGGTCAGGGTTAGTTAAGTTTAATGTCTCGCCCCAGTTCTCTAGGTTAAGGGTAGCTTGGAGGTTAGAGAATGCCATCTCACTGTTGGGACGATAGGACACAATTTTGGATTTGCTAGTGGGCTTTAGAGGAAGATCAATAACCACAAAGATAGGAAGATGATCACTTACATCCGAGAGAAGTAAGCCAGAGCTATCTTTAAAATTAAGGGAGTTAGAGAAGATGTTATCGATCAAGGTGGAGGATACCTTGGTGATCCTAGTAGGTGCATGAATAAGAGGATGAAAGAGAAAGGAGGACATAACATCTACGGAAATCATTAGTGCGTCAAAGCCTCCAGTCACTGTTCACAACCCCTTCCACTATCTTGTGGCGTTCCTCAAGGCTCCGTCCTGGGTCCGTTGCTCTTCATCCTCTACACCACTCCTTTAAGTCATCTAATAAAATCCTCGTCTGTCGACCACCATCTCTACGCAGACGACACCCAACTCTTTATATCCTTCTCCCCAGGCTCTTTCTCCACCGCCATTGCTCAACTTCTCAATGTGGTCAATCTGATCTCTCAATGGATGTCCTCAAACCTCCTCTGCCTCAACCCATCAAAAACAGAGTTCATTATTCTTGGCCTTCCTGACCAAATCAAGAAAATCCCTGACCCTTCAATACACCTATCGACTAACTCTTCAACTCTCACCTTTACTTCCGATGCTCCTGTTCGCAATCTTGGTGTAATGTTTGACTCGCATCTCTCCTTCTCTAACCACATCTCTAGCCTATCGCGCTCCTGTTTCATGCATATCCGGGATCTCCGACGCATCCGACCCATGCTTGATTTCAAAACTGCTTCCACAATTGCTACGTCCATCGTCCACTCAAAGCTTGACTACTGCAACTCCCTGTTCTTAAACCTTGATTCCACACAACTTAAGCGCCTCCAACTCATTCAAAATTCTCTAGCTAGAGCCGTCACCAGAACACCCAGACATCATCACATTACCCCTGTCCTCAAGTCTCTTCACTGGCTGAAAATTCCAGAGCGAATCCACTTCAAAGTTCTCTCCTTAACGTACAACTCTTTACAATGCTCCCAGCCCAGTTATCTTCGCGAACTGTTCACCATCCAGCCTACCCGTTCTACCCGATCATCCGCCTTCCTTACACTTTCTCGACCCCCGGTCACAAGTCATCTCAAGTTCTCCAACCGAGCCATATCCATCTCAGCACCACGCCTTTGGAATGATCTGCCTCCTGAATTCCGATCCTTTTCAGTCCCTTCATCATCATTTCTAATCACACACCACAACCTTCCTCAGGCTCCTCTATCCATCACACCTCGGGCTTTTCATTCGAAACTTAAGACACTCCTTTTCACGATCTCTTACCCTATCTCAACTGATCCTCCGCCCTCAAATTTCCGGCCCAGACGACACCCACCTTAGTAGCTGTTCCGCCCCTCTGATCCTATGGTAACTCGACCCGGACCACCACGGACTACTCTCACGGACAACCCTTCTAATACAACGCATTTGATCCTGATCCTATGGTAACTCGACCCGGACCACCACGGACTATTCTCACGGACAACCCTTCTAACGCAACGCAGCGCTCGTGAATAAGCCGGTGCCCCGCGCTTGGCTTTCGAGTGGCGCTTTAGAAATTTCGAGTTTACGATTACGATTACGATTACGAGTACCTAGATTAAGCAAATTGATATTGAAATCACCACATAGGTAACAGACTTTCTTAGTCTTATTGAGTGTAGCAAGTACGTTTTCCATAGCAAGGTTAAAAAGGTTGAGGTCAGTGTTAGGAGGTCTATATATAGAGGCGATAATGAGAGGAGGAACAATAGGACTATTAATCTGCACAAAGATAGTTTCTAGGGTAGAGTCCATTGTGGGTAGAAGGTCGACAGATTTAGCCTGTAGGGAGTCATCAACAGGCAAAGCCACCCCACCACCTCCCCTCCACAGTCCTAGATTTAATGAAGGTAGTGTACCCAGGATAGACCAGGAGGTTTTCATTATCATCCTTGGTCCAAGTTTCAGTGAGAGCAATAACATGGAATTTGTGGTTGATATTACTTAGATATTCCCAAAGGGTAGAATGATTCTTAGAGTAACTTCTAATATTAAGATGGAGAATTTTTATGTTATGTTGAAGATTAGATCGAGTTTGTCTCGACTTGAATTTCGGTCTGATTTTAATTTATCCTGGAGTTGTCCCGACTTGAATTTACGTCAGGATTGAACGGATTCTAGTTGTCTCGGCTTGAATTTAAGTCTGGACTGAATATATCCAAGTTGTCTCGACTTGAAATTGGGTATGAATTGAATGTATCCCAGAGTTGTCTCGATTTGAATTTATGTTTGGATTGAATGTATCATGGATTTGTCTCGATTTGAATTTAAGTATAGGTTAAATAAGTAATAAAACTCATAGCTCTTACTAACATTTCTCTCTGATTTTTAAGATCAATATGCCTGTTAATGGAAACTCCATGAGAACCCCCCACACATGTGAAAAAGTTGAATATGTTAAAATTAGTAGTTGTCGAATAAATTTGCAATTTGTTCAGAGATTTAGTCTAATTTTTGGTCTTACAATTTTATTAAAAATTATGAAAAATATTTATATTGTATTTGTGGGCCTCCTAAAGTGTGGGCCCCTCTTCGGCCCAACATGTTGAACATGCCTTAATCCGGCCCTGCTTATCAGCACTGTAATAGTGGAGCAATCTTTGTTAAGATGGCATATTAAAATCATAAAATACTACCATTGGCTTACAATAATAACTCAAAGAAAAATTGCCATCATTTTAAATGTAGGCTATTTATTGAAGCCTTATAGACCACTCTTGTCATCACTGAAATATTAGAGCAACTTAAAATGCTGCCATTGCAAAGTGAAAATTCAACAAATTTCTCATGGAAGGAGTGCATCCCTCCTCAGACCCTCCCCGGCGCGATGCGCCTCGGCGAACGTCTGCCGGACTTTCGTTTCGCTACTCATTCCCCTTTGATTCTCCCCACAGGAGGGGGAATAGATTAAACACTGCATTCATGTCTATACGTCACTGCACACATGCATACGCGCGCGCGTACACAAACACACACACGCTCTCTCTCTCACACACACACACACACACACACACAGCTTAGGAGCATAAGGGGTTGGCACCCATAGGAATAAACAAAGCCAGCCAGCGGGAGTCAACAAAACCGTACGAGCTTCATTACCAAGGCCGTAGCAACAATGAACGTGGGCCCTCCGAGCGCATGTCCGGGGCGGCGGGCCCCTTACAATGCAGAAATAAATTGGAATGCGGTATTTATAATTATGCAATAAAGTTGTATAATGAGGTTCATAATTATGAGATTGCTATTTTGCTGCAATGCACAGTATTACACACACACGCGCGCGAACACACACACACACACACACACGCACACACATACACACAAGCACGCACACAAACTGATTTTTAAGGTGATGCTGATGATGACAAAATGATGATAATGACAATGAAGGTGAAGATCACGTAAATGAAGATGATGATTATGATGATGAAAGCGACCATCTATTGTATTCTTGTTGCTGCTGTTCATGCTGTTGTTGTAATTGTTGTTATTTTTTATTGTTGTTGTTATTGTTATTGGTAGCGGTGGTGGTAGTGGTGGTAATGGTGGTGGTGATGGTGTTAGTGATGGCAGATGTGGTGGTGACGATAATAACGATGATGATTATGACTATGATTATGACGACGACGACGACAATGATTGTGATGATGATGATAACTATGACGAATGTTATGGCGACGTAAAACAGCCATGCCGTTTCAAGGCACATGACGATGACAATGATGATGATGATGATGACGGTGTTGTTGTTGCTGTTGCTCATGCCGTTGCTGTAGTTGTTAAGGCTGTTGTTGCTGTTGTTGTGGCTGTTGTTGCGGGTGGTGATGGTGGTGGTAGTGATGGTGATGGTGGATGAGGTGGTAGTGACGATAATGATGACGATATGATGATGATGATTATTATTATTATTATTATTATTATTATTATTATGATGACGACAACTACGACGACGACGACGATGTTGATGTTGATGTTTATGTTGTAAATGATAACAATAACAATTTAGATGGGCCGTAAAACAACCATTACGTTTCAAGGCGCCTGACGATGACAATGATTATGATGATGATGACGGTGTTGTTGTTGATGTTGCTCATGCTGTTGCTGTAGTTGTTGTTGTTATGGCTGTTGTTGCTGTTGTTGTTGCTGTTGTTGCCGGTGGTGAATGCAATAATTATGATGACGACGACGACGACGACGGCGACGACGATGATGATGATGATGATGATGATGATGATGATGATGATGATGATGATGATGACAACGACATCCACACTTAAGCCCTTCCCTGTTCGGCGTAACGTGCTTTAGCGATTGTCGCGAGATGGTCGTTCGTTGTCTCACGAAGTCTTGGTTTCAAGAGGGGGGTGTAAATTAGGCACTATTATTGGGAGATGCCCAGAAGTTCTGTGAGGCATCTCTCAGCGTCGCCCCCTCCCCCACCCCGACCCCACAACCGTGTTTCTTTCCTCTGTCTTGGCCGGTCGAACAGTCCTGTGTTGATAATCAGTGGGAGGTCGCCTAAACGTCATTAGCGTCATGCAGAGTCCGTCCACCCGTCTGAAAATCTGCCCAACGTTGGCTGTTGTTCTCACCGTCTGTATGCATGTCTATCTGTCCGTATAAATGTCTTTCCGTCTGCCCGTCCCTATGTGTGTCTATCTTAGACTATCTAGACGTCTAGGCTATTTGTTTGTTTGTCTGAATGCCTGTATGTTAGGAGGAGAAGGTGGAGGAAGAGGACCAGGAGGAGGAGAATAAGGAGGGGGGAAGAAGGAGGAGGCGGAGGAGGAAGACAAGTAGGAAAAGCAGAGACCCAGCTCCACCACCTTCAATTTCTTCCAGAAAATCGTGATTCACTCATATACCCCTCTTTCCAATTTCGTGTCTTCAGCTTTCTCCCAACTAAATTCTGGCCAGTTTTAAAGATATTGCACTGATTTGTCCCACTGTAGTGCCGTCTCTGATTACAAACTAAAATAATGTTATATTTTCGCGGTTGCGTCAAGAGTAGGTAGACTTAATTCGTCCACAGTGTTAAAATGCAATTTCATAAATGAGTCACATGTGCACACTGGTGCGGATAAGTAAGTCAGAAAGAAACCTCTTGCCTAGTCGCATCTGAATTTGCATAATTATGCATGTCACTGCATACGTCCGAATAGGAGCCTTTAGCCGTAGCAGTTTATAATGACAAGGATGCGCAAAATCAAAATGTCGCGGGCAGACGATAGTCTATTATTCAGTGACGGCGCTACGCCAGGGCATTACAGGGCAAATGCACTGGCGAAAATGCCTTTGCCCTGGTCGTTGCCCTGGTCGCGGCCCTGCCAGAAATTTTACCTTGACAGAATTTGTTCGGGCATATTGTTTCTTACTGTTCACGTCCGTCCGTCCGCTCTCTGGCATGGCTAAAGTTCTAGCAGGGCAGAATTCTGGCAGGGCAAAAGTTCTGGGAGAGAAAAATTCTGGCAGGGCAAAAATTTTGAAAGGGTAAAATTCTGACAGGGCAACATTTTGGCAAGGCAAAAGTTCTGGCAGGCAAAAATTCGGGCAGGCCAAAAATTCTGGTAGGGCAAAAGTTTTGGAAGGGAGCAATTCCGTGGCTGTTTACCCACATTGCGTATAGGCCTACAACTATCTATATCTATAAGAAAGGATGTGGCTATGTATGTATGTATGTGGGTGACTTTCTCCAGAATGCACGCTCCCAGTTTTTGAGCTTTTCATTCCAAACCTTCACTAGGCTACTGTGTAGGTCTCGGCACGAGACGCAAAGGCGAAGGGTTGGCGATTCTCTACCACCATGGGGGCCAGGGTGGGGAAGAGAAACCTCCCAATTTAAAAAAAAACGCAGCTATTGATTTGATTATTTTTCCTAGATAGAGGTCCATCAGAACCCCCCGGATCAGTGGTTGGAAAATCTCTACCACCATGGGGGCCAGGATGGGGGGTCAAAAACACTAATTTTCGCTATAAATTTTCATTCGCTTGCAACGTATAAAAGAAGTCACTTTAACCGTTTTAAAGGTGTTTAAGCTCTTTTGCCATTACGGATTTCACGGGTCGCTTACAGGGATGGAAGGGTGGGGTGGATGGGTTGGGGTGGGGGTCGGATGGGGGTGGAAATTTTTGTGAAACCCAAATTTCTCGGGTCGCGTACCGGTAGAAGTCGGAGTGTGGTAGGGTGGGGTTGTGGCCGTAGCGGATCGAACCCTAAATTTCCCGGGCAACGCCGGCTTCCCCAGCTAGTTTAATATAACAGCATAGGCCCAACTGTCGCTTTATTGTTTTTCGAATGAAGCGTAAGCATTTGCGTCAACAATAGACCTAGCCTATATATATATATATACCTAACTCAGTAACTTTATGGCTGAACTTTTTCTTTTCGAAATGCTACTCGATAGAGGATATGCCAAGTGCTTCACTAAGTCAGTGGCAGTGTAGGCGATAAAAAAGACCCCTAGGGTTTCTTGCCAATACCTTAGCCAGAAGTAGAAATTTTAGCTGAAAGATAATTCATATTTACACATGATGGTCATATTTCATTTAAAACATTCAAACAGAACAAAAGTTGTATCACTTTTAGTGAGACCACTTATTTTTGACGATTCAAAAACATGACCCAGTAAAAGTTTTAAAAAACGATTTTATTAAGTAGACTGACATCTCATATCATTTGTGTAAAACAAACTTGTTATTGACAGAAAAATTATTATTATCATATTTGTGTAAAATAAACTTTTTATTGACAGAAAAATTATTATTGTTATCGTCCAGCATATTAGGCCTAATTTTAATCGTTCTGCGTTGTTTCAGATGGAGATTAAACGAAGATTATTTTTTAATATTGTAGCCTAATTAGCCTATTGTAACTACTACCTTCATTAATCGATAAATTCTGGATGGACAAGGAACACAATTTTACTATTATTATTATTATTTAGAAAAGAAACAGCCTAGCTGCTCGTAGCTGTGGCATCATTTAGCAAGATGACTGCCAAGTTGGTAAATTATAAAAGAATTTTTCAGTTAAATAATTTTTTGTTAAAATAATCAAATCGAAAATTCTGTCAAATTAAAACGCCCAAGATGCCAATGGCAGACAAAATTTGTAGGCTATTCATACACTTCATGAGCAAGGTCTTTTAGATAAAGCTATAATCGCCGCTTACTCTGATAAGCCGTGATGGTCTCACTGAAAATGATATAACTTTTGTCCTGTTTGAAATACTGTTGTGAAATCTGGCCACTGTGCGTAAATCCGAAATGTCTCTAGTCCTGTAAAATTTGATTTGTCTAAAACTTCTGGTTCAGATATTTGACAAAATCCCTTAGAGAGGTT
>OX457051.1:10694850-10719850 GCA_949752735.1 Lumbricus terrestris | reverse complement strand
TAATTCGTAAATGAGTGAACGAGGGTTTGAGGAAATGAGTGAGAGAGTGTGTGAATGTGTGAATGAGTAAATGTGTGATTGTGTGAATGAGTGAATGTGTGAATGCATGAAAGAGTTAAAGTGTGAATAAGCGAATTTATGAATGAGTGAATGTGTGAGAGAGTGAATGAGTGAATGAGTGTATGCATTGTGTCAATGAATGAATGTGCGTATGTATACGAATGCATGCACGCATATCCACCACCACCACCACCACCACAACCACTGCCAATCTGCCACCACCACCATATTTACTTGCGTCTTAAAATGTAACGCTGATTTTGTTTGAGGGGCTATGTAACTCTATTTAACAAGGAGACTAATTTGAACGCACCGGGGGGAGGTTATCCCTTTCATATTATACCGAGCTTAGGAAAATGAATTCGCTGCCACTTCGTGTACACCATGGCTACAGATGATCAGCATAATCGACTGCATGATATTTATGACTAAACAGAATAATTCTGTCATCGTTTCGACTGTCATGAAAGTTGCCATCGTCATTATTTTACCGATGTCGAGATAGAGCAAAAAGAAGATTTGTTGCGTAATGTAATACAGGTTAAACGTTGCACGTATACCAGCGGTAGGATGCTGGATGCTTTCAAGCATCCAGCATCCTATACCGCTGTCTCGAATTCGATTCGCTTCACTGGACATCTGTATATCCCGAAGGAATGACACAGCAAAGTAATTTCCAACATGTCAAGTTCACCCCGTGATTAGAAAAATCGTCGGTGATGTTCATGGGGCCATGCAGTTGAGCTAATGGTCTACTACACACAATGTGAGGTATAGGTGTGTCTGATATTAAGGGTGTATGGAGATGTGTAACCTACATGAAGTGATAAACCTTACACTTCGATAATTATATCCCTCATAGAATAGGCAAGCGATATTATTTTTATTGCGTTAATATTTGCTAATTTTTTAAACTATTATTACTGCTATTGTAATTTTTATTGTTATTATCATTACTATTATCATTTTTATGTTTTTTTATTATTATTATTTTCACTATTATTATTATTTTTTTGGCGCCCGAGGTATGTATGATCCCTTAGGCTTTAAAAACAATAAATAGTAAAAGCTTTTTATAGGTTCTCGTCTCCAACGTGCTATTATTATTATTATTATTATTATTATTATTATTATTATTATTATTATTATTATTATTATTAAACATTATTATTATAATTACTACTATTATTATCATGACTATTATTACTATTATTAATAACAAATTATCATCAACATCGTTAACACTTTATTATTATTGTTATCATTATCATTATTATTGTTATTATTATTACTATTACTATTATTATCATTATCATCATCGTTATTTTTGCAATTGCAATATCATAATTATTATCGTTTTAACCCAATTAAGGTTTACATGTAGGTGATGAAGAAATTGTCTACTGCTACTACTATCGACAGGATGGGAGACGACTGAATTAAGCTCAAAACTCATGGTATACTCGGGATAATCGACGGAGACAACAACAAGGGAGGCAGACCTCATAATAGGGACTAATGGACGAACGACATAGAGGATTGTGCGGAGGCCCATGCACTGCAGGAACTGTTCCACCTGGCACAGGACAAGTACGGATGGAATAAACAAAGAAGAATGTTGGAAATCAGGGTCATGGAGTTTAATTTTTATTTGAATGACCGTCCCCGTGTTCGCCTGAGTATCTCTGTCTACCTGAAAGAGGCGTGGCCTAATGTCTACCTCTAGCCTCTGTCTACCTGAAAGAGGCGTGGCCTAATGTCTACCTCTAGCCTCTGTCTACCTGAAAGAGGCGTGGCCTAATGTCTACCTCTAGCCTCTGTCTACCTGAAAGAGGCGTGGCCTAATGTCTACCTCTAGCCTCTGTCTACCTGAAAGAGGCGTGGCCTAATGTCTACCTCTAGCCTGTGTCCACCTGAAATGGGCGTGGCCTCGTGATACACAAATACGAGTGCGCGCGCAGGCACGGCAGTCATCGATCAAGTCAGCGATCGAGAAGAAGTCAGTCGTCGAGGGAAACAGTCAGCGATCAACACAGTCGTCGAACGGCAGTCATCAGCAGTCTTTGATCGAGGGAAACAGTCAGCGAGTGCGAACGAACAGTCATCGAGTGAATCGCCGAGAAA
The DNA here is from genome assembly GCA_949752735.1 of Lumbricus terrestris. Taxonomy (NCBI): domain Eukaryota; kingdom Metazoa; phylum Annelida; class Clitellata; order Crassiclitellata; family Lumbricidae; genus Lumbricus; species Lumbricus terrestris. Next base: position 10,717,666 of record OX457051.1, on the reverse strand, counting down.
CAGTGGAAAGACGCGTCGGTCGGTGGTTGCGGGATCGAGTCGCGGTGCAGTCAGCAGGAAATCGTCCGAAGGAAAACGCTTTGGAGAGCGCGAAGACGATTCGACGACGCTGCCGAAATTCAGCGCCTGTCGACGACGAAAGGTTTGGTGACCTTTGCTGTGCGACTACGACGCCTGGGTTCGAAGACTGACCCGTGACGGAAGGTCTGGTGATCTCCGCTGTGCAACGCCGACGATTGGGGATTCGACATCGGTGCTGCTGACGTATTCGATTGGGAGTCCGACGCTGACGACGACGAAAGGTTTGGTGACCTTTGCTGTGCGACTACGACGCCTGGATTCGAAGCCTGACCCGCGACGAAAGGTCTGGTGATCTCGGCCGTGCAACGCCGACGATTGAGATTCGACGCCGCTGCTACTGACGTATTCGATCGGGATCCGACGCCGTCGGCGACGGAAAGGCTTGGAGGCCTTTTCTGTGCAACGCTGTCGGCTGCGGTTCGATTCTTGACCCGCGGTCGTGCTCTTCTGCAATCCGACGCCTACGGACGACCGAAGGACCGGTGATCGTCGCTGTGCCACAACGAACAGGATTCAACGCCGGACCTGCAAACGCTTCCGATCGGGTGAGCGCAGTGGTTCAGTTTCTGACTTCGACGACGCCGAATCGGGTTCGAAACCTGACCCGCTTCACAAACTCTCTGCGCACGCTGGCGAGGCAGCGGTGATCAACCCGCACGACGAAGAGTCGGCGTTCTACATTAACGATTGCGGTGAACAGTGGTGCAGTGGTTTGAGACAGTAGCGCTACACGAGTAGCTCCGAACATTGCTCCGAACACTGCTCCGAATATTGCTCCGAACACTGGCGCTATAGAAGTGACTTTGAACTGCAGTGCGAGTTTCTTCTTTGACGTCGTGAATAAATGTGTTTCAAGCCTGACTGGCTAGTCGTCAATCTTCAGTTGACGCCGGACTCGACGGACGGACATCACCTGGGTGACTAGGGTTTGGGTTCGGTTCCTGGTGGTTTTTGCCCAGCCCTAGTTCCGCTACAAGAATAAACTAACACTGCATGGACACCTACGAGCACACTGCTCATGGTGCTTGATGATGATGACGATGACTGCATGGACCACGAACGTAATTATGCAATAACGTAACTGCTGCTATAATACTACTCTATACGACCACCAAAACCTCCACTAATAATTACTACTGCAACTAATACTATACTACAACAAGACCTATATTCTACCACTACCATACTACACAAAAATGAAAACTTACTTAGTAGGCCTATACCGCGCTAACTTATGCGTTGACTTCCGACATAATCACCGGCCAGATAGAGACAAACACATAAGCTCATAGGCAGACGGCACAATATAGGCAGACGGCACAATAGACAGATGACACAATAGGCAGACGTCACAATAGGCAGACGGCACAATAGGCAGACGGCACAATAGGCAGACGGCACAATAGGCAGACGGCACAATAGGCAGACGGCACAATAGGCAGACGGCACAATAGGCAGACGGCACAATAGGCAGACGACACAATAGGCAGACGACACAATAGACAGACGGCGCACATTCATGCATTCTGCAGAATTTATATAGCGCGTCTTCGGGAAACTTAATTAGGCAACCGTAAAATTAGACGACATGCAATAGCACCAGATAAAATATTGCATGCAGACGATAAACTTGATAAAGAGAGGTATAGATGTATACAATCATCAGCAAGAACCGTGCAGGGCTTTTTTTAGCGTGCATGCAGTTGTACACAAATTGTGCAGTTCTAAATGGACATGTGCAGTTGTAGAATCAATTCTGTGCAGTAAAAACTGGTGAAAAAGGTCATTGTCCTGCGAGTGGGAGTAAATTTGCCTTGGAGGATGGGAAGGCAAAGAAAGGGTTTGTGCAGTTCTAAAAATTCGTTAAAAACAGCCCTGGCAAGAACTGCATGAAAACATTTCATAATGAGTCGACATTAAGTGCATAAGCATTATATACGTTCGTGGTCCATCCAGTACATGCAGTTGCGTAAGACAAGACGGATACGTTAAGTCTTCCCTGCAGCATACACGCAGTGCCATCCATCGGACTACCATGAATGCAGAGTGACCAGAGTCCAATCGCTCCATGGCAGCCATTAGACAAATATTTATCACCACGTGGCATCGAATTATAGTCGCCCGCCTCACTACAGTGCTATTTACAGATCCGCGGGTATGTACATTGTACAACAGGCCACGGAGACCCATTATAATACGTGGAGTATTGAATGTTACTGCAGCCCTCTGCAGGTGGGGACTGACTGCATGCCAGCAGGACAATTGGACAATACCCGATGGACAATTTTACTGAAGAGATAATTTGTCTAAATCTCTGGCTGTTAAATTTTACGGACGCGGTGTGCAAAGGTGATGGCTGGACGCTGGAATTTGAATTGGGATTGAGCTTACGTCGTGTTGACGCTTGGTTATATACATGTAGAGATGCATGGGTTTCTAACGCAGAGGGTATATACTGCAGATCCTCTGATATGGCATGAAGTGACCTCGAGCAAGTCCTTCGCTGACAACAATATTGCTCAGCGCTCTCGAAGTTCAGTCGCATATTTATATGATCGTGTAAATACATCTGCACTTTGTGCATGTGCACGTGTGCACTTTTGAACTTTCTGCATGTAGCTTGTATAGCTTTGTGCATGTATAGCTTGTGCACTTCCAAACCTTGTGCACGTGTATTTCCGAACTTTGTGCATGTGCACTGCACATGTGCATTTCAGAATTTGTGCATCTGCACACGCGCACTTCCGAACTTTGCGTGCGTGCGAATGTGCACTTCCGAACTTTGTACATGTGCTCTCTTCTTAACAATGAACAAATGGTACATAATATCGACTATGCCCTGCAATTGTATTGCATTGTATTGTGTTACAGGGCTCATAATCAATGTTAACTCGTTGTAATATGTTTCGAAATTGCAAACCGTATCTTTACATTGTATACTCTGTGTATATAGACGCTACATTGTATATATGCTTACAATATTATATTGACCTATTTAACAGGATTTGCTATTATCCTAATGGCTGCAGTGTGTCCAGAAACAGTTTTGAAATTGGAACGAGACACGTGTCTATTGATGACGATGTTTTTTAGAAACAGCTGGTTCACATGAATTGCAATAATTATCATGTAATAGTTCCACCAAGTTCAACTCGAGACACGTCCCACCCACTCCTCCTCTCACTTTGTCCTGCCGCATTGCAATCACTGTATACTATACTATAATAATACTTGAGCCTTTTCTGATCAGTTCTCGTGGGATAGTCTGGTCAGCTATATATATAGCAGAGCGAAATTTAACCAGCCATCAGAATAAAGTTTAACCAGCTATCAGGATAACGTTTAACCAGCTATATCAGAGGGGAAGTAATCCAGCTATCAGAGGAAATTTAACCAGCTATCAGAATAAAGTTAAACCATCCATCAGAGGAAAATTTAACCAGCAATCAGAGGAAATTTTAACCAGCTATCGGAGGAGAAGTTAACAAGCTATCAGAGGAAAATTTACCCGACTATCAGAGGAGAAGTTGACCAGCTATAAGAGGAAAGTTTAACCAGCTATCAAAGGAGAAGTTAGCCAGCTATCAGAGGAAAACTTAACCAGCTATAGCTATCAGAGGAGAATTTAACCAGCTATCAGAGGAAGGTCTAACTATAGCTTTCAGAGGAGAAGTTAACCAGCTATCAGAGGAAGGTCTAACTATAGCTTTCAGAGGAGAAGTTAACCAGCTATCAGAAGAAAATTTAACCAGCTATCAGAGGAAAATCTAACCAGCTATCAGAACAGAAGTTAACCAGCTATCGGAGGAAAGTCTAACTAGCTAACAGAGGAAAGTTTAACCTGCTATCAGAATAACGTTTAACCAGCTATCAGAGGAAATTTAACCAGCTATCAGAATAAAGTTAAACCATCCATCAGAGGAAAATTTAACCTGCAATCAGAGGAAATTTTAACCAGCTATCGGAGGAGAAGTTAACAAGCTAACAGAGGAAAATTTACCCAGCTATCAGAGGAGAAGTTGACCAGCCATTAGAGGAAAGTTTAACCAGCTATCAAAGGAGAAGTTAGCCAGCTATCAGAGGAACACTTAACCAACTATAGCTATAAGAGGAGAAGTTAACCAGCTATCAGAGGAAAGTCTAACTAGCTTTCAGAGGAGAAGTTAAACAGCTATCAGAGGAAAATCTAACCAGCTATCAGAACAGAAGTTAAGCAGCTATCGGAGGAATGTCTACCTAGCTAACAGGTGATAGTCTGATCAACTAGATATATTAGAGAAAAGTTTGATCAGCAATCAGGGGCTGTAGACCTACAACTAACCAATTGCGAATCTGTTCAGTAACAACATGATACTCGTAGATGATTAGATTTATCCGGATTAGATCCTATATATTAACTTAGATTAATACTTATATATCTAACAGATAAGGCAAAATGCTCTGTATTGACTATTGACTACTGTAACTCTTCGCTTATCGACCCACAAAACTCCGCCTGCATGGTTCCACTCCAATCGGTACTTAATGCATCTGCTTGTTTCAATGCCGGCTTCCTCGTTTCTCTCATATTTCGGCTGTTATGACTAAACACCTTTATTTACTGCTCGGATTCAGTTTAAAATCCGTTTTCTTACTCTGATTGGTTGTGTACAACAAGGAGCGGCTTGTGAGTCGGCAAAATGGAATGTTAGACACATGCAAGATGACACAAACAAGTACATAAACAAACATGAAAAAATCCGCACACACACACACACACACACACACACACCGAAAGACACATTCACGCATGCGCAACGATTTGTATTCAAATGACGAGGGAGGGTATGTTGTGGTCTAAACTCCCAAATCCTAAAGAAGACCTGCAAAACTTGATTCCCCTTATACACAACCAACACGAACGTAAGATAATAAACAAAAATGAAGTTATAGCCGTGGTTGGGAACCCGACCAGGATGTATAATGTATATACACATGAGAGCAATTATCGAGTTGCCTGTGTATAATTTCAATTATTTCCTTGTATACGCACATCAGGCGAGGGAGAGTGCTCTCTTTAGCTCTATAATTGCTCGTGTCTGCTGTTCTAAAACTGCAGTGATTCATTACGAAAGACATCCTCGTTACTTTCCTGATTATAATATATACATATGCATATATGTATATATAATATTTTTATATAATTATGTCTATATATATATATTCATCTCTGATTTTATATAGATATATATTAATATTATAATAGAGCTTGTAAAGTTTTTTAAATGGTTAAATCTCTTATACTGTTTGAAAAATCTGCCTATATACGATACGGCTTTTCATTTGTTCACCCTTCTTGGGTTGTGAAGGGCATAGGCAACATGTGGACGATGGTATATTAGGGTGTCCCAACAAATATTTTTCTAGAAACTTGAAATGCAGTCCCCCTAAAAAGTTTCCATATGGTCCCATAATAACACCTGTAAAGTTTTATGACACTAAAAAAATATTTAGGGGTGGCTCAAGCCGCCCAAATTTAACCCATATTGGCATAATTTGCGCCTGATGTGTCCAACTTCTAAATGCCTTTATATCCCAATCGTTGATCCTATTATAACAAATTTACTACCCTTGGAAAGCTCGTGAATGGTAGAATTAACAGGTATTTAACTTTATTGGATACAATGGATATTTTGGGCATAGTCTTATGCTCAAAAAATGCAAAATCGAGAAAAATTTGAGATTTTTGAACTTTGGACACAATATCAGTGCACACACAACTAATCATTGGGAGTAGTCATTACAAACTCTTGATAATGTAACAAGTCGTGGTTTTAGCTCCTCCATACCTTCATCTGCTTCATAGTAAGAAATTCTGAGGGGGCTGTGAGGTTCAACCCCTATTTGTCCTAGGACCACACAGTAAAGTTTTAATTGCACACCCCATGCAGCTACACAACAAATCAACGTCTGGACCGTTATTTTTTTACTATTCTCATACTGATCTGCTGATTCTACATCACTGCACTCAAATTGTTCTTCAGTTCTACGTTCTACATTTACACGTGTCAACAAGATTGTCACAATTGTGGTTAGAAAACATGTGCCTGTGTTTTTCGACAACCTGTACGAGAAATTGTCTCCGATCTACGTTCTTCGTTATCGTTGAGCTGAAATTCTGTATCAAAGCTGCGTCATGTTTGTTCAGCACAGTCATTTACACAGACCAACGTTATGAAAAATCACACGTGGTCTTATACGATTGGCTATCTCGCCACTCTTTCACCGAAAGATCGAGAAAACTATATTTGAACGCAGCATGGTTTGGGAAAAACTTTTAGGAAGAGATAACCCCGTTATTCCACATTAATGAGAACTCACTGAAAGAACAGAGAGAATTGCTATCTCTTATATCTTAGGTGCTGGTATACCAAGAATGATGTTGCATCATTTTCAGACTTGTCATCTAGAGCAGCATTGCCAGAATTATAAAGCTATGGATTAATTCAAAGAGAGCAGTGACTCTACATGAGAACACCGCCTGACTGTAGATGTCAATCACAAATCTGAGACTTGTTTGGGTTGGATGCCCTGTAATTCACGGTCGTCAACTGTATATGTGATTCGTTTCCATCATAAAGCAATTAGATCTATATTGCCTTACCCATCCAACTTGCTCTGTGATGGCAACAGGCTTGCGAAATGCTACCGAATTGTTCAATCCAACCATGAATACCAAGAGTTTTGAAAATTCTTGATAGTCATATTTCGAGTATGGCCACGCTAAAGCTGTTCAGTAATGAATTCTTATGATTTGTTAGATGCAGACTGCAGTAGCATTGGTCGAGGGTTTGGTTGATGGTGAACCAGATTGGAGCATTCATCTTTAAATGGCTTGCAGAGCTTAATTACAGACCATTGATGGACAAATTTTTACCAAGGACACAAAGAATGCACCAGGCAACTGGACTTAAAAGATTTCTGTGATGTTAACAAGATGTTACGACTGATGGCTGATGTAGAAGGGTGCAAGGCATTGCAAACTCTATTTAATATGCAGTTATTGAAAGCCGTTGTCTCAAAGCATTTGCCAATAATTAGGCCTAATGCATCACACTTTCACGACTTCAAAAGGTTCAAACTGCAACCGTTGATTCCTGTCCTGGTCCAGAGGTCAACTTTAGCACACCAACATGTTTGTAGGCTACTTCCACCAACTAGAGAAAAATCAGACTGACAATCTGTTAACCTTATTCATTTCTACTCCACTGATGATTGCCATGTGGAGGTAGCGACCTGCAATCCTAGTGCACGACATTTACATCATTCGTTTGCTCGAGAGCTTAACTGTCGTCCTTATGCTTGAAAAACCTCATTCGCAAATACAATAAGGTTGCATATTTGTAGATTTTAGTATTTCAGAGCAATATAAGGTTATTAAGCAATACATAAGCACGCTAGTGGGATCAAAGTGTGGACCTCCGAAAATTTCAAACTCATAGGCCTATATGTCGCACGTATAATTTGTGACAACTTACACATATTATATGTGAGCTTTGAGCGGCCTCTAAATATTTTCAAAATGTCCAGAAATTTGGCAGGTACTATCATAGGACCATAAGGAAACTTTTTGGAGGGACTGCATTTCAAGTTTCAAGAAAAATATTTTTCCTGTGCAATCGTGGGACACCCTATGGTATATACATATAATCATATATCGAAAAATATCTTGGTTTATATATATATATAAATATATATATCGGCAAATGTCTTCGTTCATATTTATATATATATATATAATTATATATTGACAAATGTCTTGGTTTTGTGAGTATAAATCCTCATCATTCACATCAAAACCATCATAATCATCATAGCAATAACCACCATTGTTGCTACTATCATTGTCTTCATCAGCAACATCATCACCATCGTCATCGTCATCGTCATCATCTCATCATCATCATCGTCGTCGTCGTCGTCATCATCATCATCATCTTCGGTGCCCTGAATTAACTAGGGACGCGAGGTGCCGCAGAAGCGGCAGAAGTATCAAAACAAATTCCTCGACGATACCATGATACCATGATGATACCATTTTAGGCATAACTCACTCACATCCGGCGGTCGGGAACCAGACTGCACGCTATTTTTAGGGCAGGTATCCAGCGTAGACCACGTGTCTGTGTTAGAATCGGTAGTTGTCTAACTACTATATGGTCTGTATATCGAGGATTTGAACTCTTGGTCTGTTGGTGGACAGTTTAGCACGCGATAAGATAACCACAGTCGTATTATAATAGTCCGCTTTAAAAAGCAGTAGCATATAAGTTGCATACGTCACCGTATGTTACAAAACTCATTGGATTGCAAAGACGGCATCGCCGCAGGGCAGCAGAAGCTGTTCGACCGTCTGCCCGTCTGCAGTCTTAGTTGGATATTTTGACGTGCATGCCGCTATTTCGTCGTATATATATATATATATGTATATATATGTATATGTACAGTATATATAAACGCCACATGTGAGAACCGCATGCAAATAAACCATATTAGATAAATCGCAATGTTTGTTTCTAAAGAATATGCACAGCAGAAGTGCAGAACCATGCAGCCTCTCTGTCTTTATCTCTGTCTGCCTCTGCCTCTGCCTCTGCCTCTGCCTCTGCCTCTGCCTCTGCCTCTGCCTCTGCCTCTGCCTATATCTGTCCGTCTGTCCGTTAGTCCCTCACTCCGTCTATCCCTTCAACCCTCCCACCCTCGCACCGTCCCTTCCTCCGTCCCTCCGTCCCTCCGTCCCTCCCTCCTTCCATCCCTTCCTTCCTCCGTCCCTCCTTCCCTCTCTCTCTTATAAAAGCATGCAAAATAGTTTGTAATATATATTTTATATAATATATATAATATATATATATATAATCGGTTTGTTATCATCTGCAAGCGATAGAATGAAGACGTGAATGAAGTTACATCTCTTGCAATGTGTTGCATGATGTCCATCTTAACAACAATAATTACATCAAGTATTATAATTAGGCATTCAGTATTATAATGCCTTCATTCCATCCTCAAACTGTTCATCACAATCTGATGTGTGTGAATCTGATCCTTTCCGATGCCGTACAAGGTATGGAAGGTGCTTAAGGTCCTGTCTCAAATCGGTGCACTTTGTAGACTATATAGTGTACATTGGATTTTCATTGCATGCAGCTGAATTTCTCTGTCTGCCTTTCTGTCTCTTTGTCTGCCTGCCTGCCTGTATCTGCATATTAATTCTTCATGTGCTGCTGCAGGGGCATCTCTACGAATGTATGGAAGTGTGTATGCATGGATGTGTGTGCGTGTGTGTGTGTAATGTTTGTATGTGCACTTGTTATAGCACCCCTTCAAGCTCCCTATACTGAGTGCATATACACGTGCATGCATACATACATGCATACATACATGCATACATACATACATACATACATATATACATACATACATACATACATACATACATACATACATACATACATACATACATACATACATACAGACATACATACAGACATACATACATACATACATACATACATACATACAGACATACATACATACATACATACATACATACATACATACATACAAACATACATACATACATACATACATACATACATACATACATACATACATACATACATACATACATACATACATACATACAGACAGACAGACAGACAGACAAACACTGCCTGGTGTATGTATGTATGTATGTGTAAGTATTATGTTCACGACGTTTCTACAGGTACATTAAACATCGTTCCTGTTGGACTTCGATGTCAATAGTTAAGACAGGCAGCAAGGCAGCACTTCTTATAACATCGATGTCGGATTGTTAGCCAACTCCATGCATGCATCTATAGATATATAATAGAGAGACACGTGGTGCGTTGTCTGTTTGTGTTTGTTCTGGAGCTCATCGACAATATATACAGACTGCATGCAGTCTATATACCTGCGGTCCTAACATACCTACCAACATACATATATATATATATATATACAATATTGTGGCATATATATATACTGTTCATAGACTATGTTTATATCTTGGAGTTTATATGTGTGTGTGTGTGTATATAGAGGTGTGTTGAGAGGTGGCGTGTCCAGTGTCATCTACAATATATAATAGCTCTCAGGGCAACATCATCAGTTTATTGAGCGACGAATATATATATATATATATATATAATATTTTTTCGTTATAATTATGACATATATGTAATATGGATATTCATATAAGTGTTAGTGTGTGTGTATGTATGTATGTATGTATAATATATGTATATATATGTGACTCATAGCTATAGTATGTATAAAGGAGCACAATAAAAGCTTGTGGCCGTCGGGCGGGCGCTATATAACTCTCGGCGTCTATTTAGCGTTCGGTGTTTACTCGTTGAAAATCAACGAATTAATGCACTTTTAAAAACGTCGGCCATATTGTATTTCATTTGCATTCGTTCCTCGATTCGTCGCCGGCCGCCAGAGGGCCATCGGTCGTCTCCTGCGTCCGCGCGTAACTCTATAGTCTTTACAACGGAAGCGGAAGTGAGATGTATTTAGAGAGTGAACACGGAGCTCCCCCCCACGACCGTCCAATGGAGATATATCATCTATATGCACACGACAATATATAGAACGATCTGTTTGGTTTATACCAGGCAAACGCTGAAAGCAATCGGTCGGTCATTAGCATTTTTGGGGGGGGGGGGGAGGTAGACTGTTTGTCGTGTGGGGAGTAAGTGAGCAAGGTATTTCATGTTGTATACTACATTGCACTGCATCCTATATTTTTATCGTTTTGTATTGCATGGTATACCGCAATGCATTGCATTGCATTGTATTGCATTGTGTTGCATTGTATTGTGTTGCATTGCATTGTATTGTGTTGCATTGTATTGTATTGTATTGCATTGTATTGTGTTGCATTGCATTGTATTGTGTTGTATTGGACTTCCTTTTGAATGAATTGTGTTGTATTGCATTGCATTACATTGCTTTGTGCTGTACTGTATTGTATTGCATTTGTGCTGCATTGTATTGCATTGCATTGAATTGTACTGTATTGTATTGCATTGTGCTGTACTGTAAATTTAGCATTGCATTGAATTGTACTGTTTTGTATTGAATTGCACCACATCACATTGCATTGCATAGCATCGCAATCGCAATGTATTGTGTTATATCGCATTGTATTGTATACTGTATTGTATTGTATTGCATCATATCATATTGCATTGCATCGCAAACGAAATGCATTGTACTGTATTAGATTGCATTGTATAGTATTATTTTGCATAGCATTGCATTGTTGTATTTCACCATCCATATAAAGCTTATCTCCCACCAAGAGTCTTTCAGAAAAATGCTGCCATTGAAGAGGCACAAATTGACACCAAAACACAGAAAAAACAACCTAAAAAATATATGCGAGACGATAACGAAAAACGAGAAAGTAAGAAACGATGACATCAGAGAAGCACGTATTAAGTTTCGAAACAAAGCTGCCGCATGCAAAGTGATCCAAAGAAAACTGCTGGATATACAGGGTGGGCCAAAAAAAACACCTAGGTTTTATGCCAATAATTATCTTGACCAATAGTAAGAATTTCCAAATGAAATTTTACAGGTTTATAGACAATTCATATTTGCAAATGATGGCCAGATTTTCATCAAAATATTTCAAACGGAACAAAATTTGTATCACTTTTAGTGAGGTCACCCACCTTTTTTTGATGATTCAAAAACGTTACGCGACAAAAGTAACAAAAATGTGATTTTATACAACAGAAATTAGGCCAATAAACATCACTTGGACTAACACTGTATATAGTATGGAGTGCAGTGGACTTGACAAATGACCGCGGACAGTGGAGGTCATTTTTTGTACCCCTCGCCGTCAAATGATTGGCGACGGGCACTTGATGTAGCGCCTTTTAAAGTGCCTGATGACAAACGCCGCGCTTCACTATCGTAGTTATTATATCTGTATGCATGCCTGACTTTGATTTCTCGTGTCTGAAGCCTCTTCTCTTTCCGTGTGATGACCCCAACTCCAGCATGGAGTCATCGGATGAAACAAGAGCCGAGAGGATCAGATTTGAAAGGGTTGCGACGACGATGATGATGATGAGAGAGAGAGAAAGAAAGAGACAGACAGATAGACATACAGAAACAAAGACCGGCAGAGACACAGGCAGAAGCACAGGCAGACAGACAGACTGAGACATACTGAGACAGACAGAGACAGAGATGGACAGAGAGACAGAGACAATTAAAGAGACAGAGAGAAAGAGACAGAAACAGAGACAGACAGACAGCAGGACGCGAAAGAGAGAGAGAGAGAGAAAGAAAGAGAGAAAGAGAGAGGGGGGAGAGAGAAGCAGAGAGAGAGAAAGAGAGACAGAGACAGACAGACAGACAGAGAGACAATTGATTTGATTTGATAAGGAACAGTCCTATTTGTGCAGAGGACCGTGGCGCACGGAAAGGGTTAAGTAGGAAGAGGCGATATAGGCCTGGCGTTCCTCCCTCGCGCGCATCTCTATCTGTCTCTTTCTCTGTCTTTCGGTCTGTCTCTCTCTGTGTCTGTGTCTCTCTGTCTCTCTTTCTCTCTCTCACTCATTCACTCTGTCTGTCTGTCTGTCTGTCTGTCTGTCTGTCTGTCTGTCTATTTGTCTGTCTGTCTGTCTGTCTGTCTGTCTGTCTGTCTGTCTGTTTCTCTCGTTGTTGTTCGCCTGTTATGAGTCGTAACCGGATCGCTAATGAACGGATCCGATGTCGCGTTCGTCCCTAGAGCATCGCAGGCGAAATCGGAGAGCGTATTACGAGAGAGGAAAGATGGGCAACGATGGAAGGATGGGGAGAAGAAGGCGGAAAAGGAATTGGAGGAAAAGGAGGAGGACAAGGAGGAGGAAGGGTGGAGATGGGGATAGGAATGGGAATGGAAATGGGGATGGGGATGGGGGATGGGCATGAGATGGGGAGGAATAGGAGTGGGGAAGGAGGAGGATAAGGGCAAACATGGATGTTGGCGACGATGATTGAAAAGAGGTAGAGAGAGTGTATAAGAGAGAGAGAGAGAGAGGCACAGAGACAGACAGAGAGAGAGAGAGGGAGAGGCACAGGGACAGAGAGACAGAGATAGGCACAGAGACAGAGAGAGACAGAGAGACAGAAAGATACAGAGAGAGACAGAGAAACAGAAAGAGACAGAGAGAGACAGAGAGAAACAGAGAGACAGAGAGAGAGACAGAGAGAGACACAGAGACAGAGAGATACAGAGAGAGACAGAGAGAGGCAGAGAGAAACAGAGACAGAGATACAGAGAGACAGAGAGAGAGACAGAGAGAGACATAGTGAGACCGAGAGAGAGAGACAGAGAGAGACAGAGACAGAGAGACAGAGACTGAGACAGACGAACAGAAGACAAACAGGAGACTGAGAGGCAGAGATCCAGAGACACAGACAGACACAGACACACAGATAGATAGATAGACACACGCAGACGTACTGTGACGAAGCGACATGCAAAGTCAGCCATACTCCGTTAACACTATTAGTAAGAGAGAGACGTAGACGTGTGCAATGAAGCGGAATCGAAGCCGTGGCTTTCAACGAAAGAACGCTCGTCGTTTCATTAGGTCACTGACACACACGTAACGCACGTAACGCACTCCAAACACGCAACACATCTAACGCACTCATGTATGATTATATCTACACGTGCTTGTGTGTGTCTGTGCTTGTGTGTGTGTGTGTGAGTTTGTGTGTGTCTGTGTGTGTATGTATCTCTGTGTCCCTGTGTTTGTGTGTATGAGTTTGCGTGTGTGTTTGTGTCTGTGTATGTATGTGTGTGTGTCTCTGTGTTTGTGTGTATGAGTTTGTGTGTGTATGTGTGTGTGTGTGTGTATCTGTGTTTGTGTGTATGAGCTTGTGTGTTTGTGTGTGTATGTGTGTGTGTCTGTCTGTCTGTGTGTTTGTGCGTATGAGTTTGTGTGTGTGTGTGTGTGTGTTCTAGTGTGTGTATGTGCGTGTGACTTTGTATGTGTGTGTGCGTGTTTTCGGGTGTGTGTGTGTGTGTTCGTGTGTGCGTGTGTGTGTTTGTGTGTATCTGTTTGTGTCTCTATGTGTTTGTGTGTGTGTAAGCGAATGTGTATACGTTTGCGTACTTGTGCATATATGCTCGTGCGTTCCCTTGCGTGTGCATGTTTATGTGCATTTGCACGTGCCTGCATGCAGTATAGATGTGTGCGCGAGCGTGCGCACTGCCTATAAGCAGAATCGCACAAACCGCGCACGAAAATAGCCCAATAATAGATTCAACGCGCGTAATGGATACTGCGTTATAAAGATTTTTAGCTGGGTCGAATATCTCATTTAAATGGCTCTTTGCCGGGTCTCCCTACACCGCATGGGTGGCCAGGTACGCGCAGCTCAGGTAAGTATTGAAGCGATTCGTCACGTTTGTAAGTTTACTGCGAGCCAGTGATCATCACGATTTAGCAAGAAATTTCATAGAGTTGAGGATCATTAAATTGAATAGTGTATTGCGAAGCGTGTTATGCTTGACAAAGGAACGCAAGACAATATATTATGATGATTATTTTTATAGTTTGCTTGAAAGATGGAAGGATGTGCCCTTGCGATGGGGTCGTTGTTTAAATCGAAATTTAAATTCCTTTAGTGCCGTCGGAAAGACTTGATCGTCATCATCGTCGTTGTCGTCATCACCGTCATCGTCGTCATCATCATCATCATCGTCGTCATCATCATAATGATCAACACTGTCAACAACACCACCATCATCATCGTCGTCGTCGTCACTATCATGATCAAAGTCATTATCATCAAACCCAGTCTTACTGTAAAAAATTCAGTTCCACTCAACTTCCGGCTAAGACAGTGATCAAGTCTGTCCATGTCTGTATCTCTCTGTATCTTCGCTGTCACTTGCTCTGTATCTTTCTCTGTATCTGTGCTGTCACTTGATCTGTATCTTTCTCTGTATCTGTGCTGTCACTTTATCTGTATCTCTCTCTCTCTGTATCTGTGCTGTCACTTTGTCTGTATCTCTCTGTATCTGTATCTATGCTGTCACTTTGTCTGAATCTCTCTCTGTATCTGTGCTGTCACTTGCTCTGTATCTCTCTGTATTTGTGCTGTCACTTTGTCTGTAACTCTCTCTGTATCTGTTCTGTCACTTTGTGTGTACCTCTCTCTGTATCTGTGCTGTCACTTTGTCTGTATCTCTCTCTCTCTGTATCTGTGCTGTCACTTTGTCTGTATCTCTCTCTCTGTATCTGTGCTGTCACTTTGTCTGTATCTCTCTGTATGTGTGCTGTCACTTTGTATGTATACATATCTCTCTGTATCTGTGCTGTCACTTTGTCTGTAACCCTCTCTGTATATGTGCTGTCACTTTGTCTGTATCTCTCTCTGTATCTGTGCTGTCACTTTGTCTGTATCTCTCTCTCTGTATCTGTGCTGTCACATTGTATGTATCTCTCTGTATCTGTGCTGTCACATTGTATGTATCTCTCTCTGTATATGTGCTGTCACTTTGTCTGTATCTCTCTCTGTATCTGTGCTGTCACTTTGTCTGTATCTCTCTCTCTGTATCTGTGCTGTCACATTGTATGTATCTCTCTGTATCTGTGCTGTCACATTGTATGTATCTCTCTCTGTATCTGTGCTGTCACTTTGTCTGTATCTCTCTCTCTGTATCTGTGCTGTCACATTGTATGTATCTCTCTCTGTATCTGTGCTGTCACATTGCATGTATCTCTCTCTGTATCTGTGCTGTCACGATGCCTGTGTCTCTCTACATCTTGCTTTCCATGCCCGTATCTCTCAGTATCTGTGCTGTCCTTGCATGTATGTCTCCGTATATCTCTGCTGTCATTTTGCCTTTATACGTCTCTCATGTAACCCTATATTCAGCTGTCGAAAGCAGCCGCGTCCAACGCGATGGCGAGGTCAGCTGGAGGTCACGGCGGTGCGCCATCTACCCAGAGTACAAGTAAATATGGAATGCGTGCAGCGTCTGTATAGCTGCATTTGGTTTCTGGCCATCGTAACTTAAAGCCACTACGTCACATTGACACGAATGTAACTGAAAACCAAACTGCTTTCTGGCTCTAGTCGTAACACGAACGACATAATATTATGTGGGGCGCGGTGGTGTAGTGGTGGGTTCGGTGCCTTGGAGCCGGAGGGTTCCAGGTTCGAATCCACCTCAAGCCGTCGCGTTGGCACCTTGAGCAAGTCCTTCACTCGCAATTGCTCGTGCGCTTCGGCGTGAAACTCCGATTCAGTGTCCGCACTGAAGTCGGGAGCGCCTCTGAGCAGTGAGCTTGAAGGGGGGGCTATATAGCAAATGAAGAAATAGGCCTAAGTAAACATTATATTCTGAAAGAATCATCATCAGTTTCCTACTTTTCCTTGTTTGTCTAATGCCTATATATATATATATATATATATATATATATATATATATATATATATAGGTCAAACTGGTCAACTATCACTGGAGGGGGGGTCGGGGATTCAAATCTCAGCCCGGGAAGAAGTTTCGTTCGAGGCCGTGCAATTGAAGTCGTTATTGGTATGCATGGCCACAAAAATGATCAAGGGCTATCAAAAGGAGGATGCTAATCTTCATGTAATAATTATTATTATACTCTTCTGCTACTTGATATCATCATCATCATCGTCATCGTCACCATTTATCTCTTCTCTTCATAAAACCAATGATCGTGTTCGGGTGTTTGTGTGATTCAAGCACTGATGCCAATACACTGACTCAGGCTATCGCATTCTTAACCATAAATACACGTCTTGCATAAGAACCTTATTGCGCAGACCATGCTGTGCATGAGGAGAGTAATTACAGCGAGCAGAAGCTTTCGTCTGCCTATATACAGTCATAGCAATGACTATATTTGCAATCACCAACCATCACTAGCCATCATTAGCCATCATTAACCGTCGCCAACCATCACCATATAAAACCACTAGCCATAAATAACCATCATTGACCACTGCCAACCATCACTTGCCATTTTTAGGCATCACTAGCCATTTTAGCCATCACTAGGCATCACTGGCCATTCTTAGCCATTCTTAGCCACTATAGAAATCACTGTATATATATATATATATATATATAGCCACTGCAGTATACTAGCCATCACTAGCCATTATTAGCCATTATCAGCCATCATTAGCCATAACTAGATATAGGCAGCCATCACAACCCAACACGAGCCGACACGAGCCATGACCAGCCATCACTAGACTTCACTAACCATCACTAGCCATCACGAGCCATTACTATCCATAAACTATAGCTACAATCATCCATCGTTGGAAAACACAATCCATCACTAGCCACCAATATAGCTATAGCCAGCATACCAGTCATCACTATACCCATCACTATATCCATTATCAGCCACCAGCCTGCAGCCACCACCAGCCATCACCAGCCACCACCAGCCATCACCAGCCACCACCAGCCATCACCAGCGATCACCAGTCACCTCTAGCCACCACCGGCTATCGCCAGCCACCACAAACCACCACCAGTCACAACCAGTCACCACCAGCCACCGTCAGCCACCGCCAGCCACCACCAGACACCACCAGACACCACCAGCCACCGCCAGCCCCCACCAGCCACCGCCAGCCACCACCAGCCACCGCCAGCCACCACCAGCCACCAGCCGTGCACCGCCAGCCACCACCAGCCCCCACCAGCCACCGCCAGCCACCACCAGCCACCGCCAGCCACCACCAGCCACCAGCCGTGCACCGCCAGCCACCACCAGACACCACCAGACACCGCCAGCCACCTCCAGCCACCACCAACCACCACCAGCCACCAGCCGTGCACCACCAGCCACCACCAGCCACCACCAGCCACCACCAGCCACCACCAGTCACCACCAGCCAACACCGGCCACCACCAGCCACCACCAGCCACCACCAGCCACGTATGAATATGGACATCGCTTGCTAGAGAAGAGCATCCACACAGGAGGAATGACATGCATATAGTCTGGGGATGCAGATGCTGAATGGAATCGTCACCATGGCAACCGTCATGCGAAACCGGAAGCGATTCCGACAAACACCTTCGGCGAAGATTGACGGACGATCAACGCACACACGCAACGTCCTCACCTCCTCCTCGTCCTCCTCCTCGTATTCCCTGTCCTCCTCCTCCTACTCCTTCTCCTCCTCTCCTCTTCCTCCTCCTCCTCCTCCTCCTCCTCCTCGTCCTGCTCTTCCTCCGCCTCGCGTGTTACGTAGTGTAATGTAATTTGAAATTCACATAGCGCCGCTCATCACAGTATATATATATATATATGTATATATATATATATATATATATACATACACAAAAATTATATACTCGATGGAAAGTGACGGCGTCACTTATTGTGTTGTCGGCAAAACATAAAGAGAGAAGTCGGCGATATCGCGAAATCTGTTTAGCGACGATTTGTCAGAATAACACAACAATTATTATTAAACACAGACGATAATTGTGTTAGGAGAGGGGGGCATCATTTTAAGCGAAAATATCCGGGTCCCTGTATACATAATGTATACCTGCATGTAAATATATATTTATTTATATAAACACAGATATATACATATACATGCATACATACATACATACATACATACATACATACATAGATACATACATACATACATACATACATACATACATACATACATACATACACACACACATACATACATACATACATACATACATACATACATAGATACATACATACATACATACATACATACATACATACATACATACATACATACATACATACATACATACATACATACATACATACATACATACATACATACATACATACATATACATAATTATATAAGAGAGACAGACCCCTGCTAATGTCGTGTGTGGGCCAGCTAATGATACATCCTTAGAGACTTAGATCCTCTCCCACAACCCCTCCCCTCCACCGATGTCAGTCCCATTTTCAAGTGTTGTCCTTCAATTCCATATATCCCACAGTCCGATCTTCCCAACAATCAGGGCGGGTTAACATAAAGGAAGGTACCGCCGCTCTAATCATAGAAAAATAATTTCTAAAAACAAAGTTAATTAATATTGATTGGGAAATTGTTGCATTTAGACCCCTCTTATCAATGAGATATACGGTGCAGTATATATATATATGTATATATATACATACATATATATATGTATATATACATAAATATATATGCATGCTGAACTATTTGTCAAAAGGGGTTGAGGTACAGATTCACAACTTTGCTCGACATCTCTGATCCACTATATATATATATATATATATATATACATAATAATATATATATATGTACTGTATAGCCAACTCAGATATAATATGATGAGTACACTGTTGGTGGGAAGATGAGAAGGTGAGGGAGAGGACTGGTCAGTGGCCACCCACCCTCCTCATACGCTGAGGATGAGAAAATGAAGTCGGCATAATTATAGCACTCGTCGTTAATTTTCATGTCGTTCCAAAAGACCATTTGCATATTCTTCTTCATTTTCATCTGCATCATCTTCTTCATTTTTATCTGCATCATCTTCTTCATTTTTATCTGCATCTTCTTCTTCATCTTTATCTGCATCATCTTCTTCTTCATTTTTATCTGCATCTTCTTCAGTTTTATCTGCATCTTCTTCTTCTTCATCTTCATCTGCATCATTTCTTCTTCATTTTTATCTGCATCTTCTTCTTCATTTTTATCTGCATCTTCTTCTTCATCTTTATCTGCATCATCTTCTTCTTCATTTTTATCTGCATCTTCTTCAGTTTTATCTGCATCTTCTTCTTCTTCATCTTCATCTGCATCATTTCTTCTTCATTTTTATCTGCATCTTCTTCTTCATTTTTATCTGCATCTTCTTCTTCATCTTTATCTGCATCATCTTCTTCTTCATTTTTATCTGCATCTTCTTCAGTTTTATCTGCATCTTCTTCTTCTTCATCTTCATCTGCATCATTTCTTCTTCATTTTTATCTGCATCTTCTTCTTCATTTTTATCTGCATCTTCTTCTTCATCTTTATCTACATCTTCATCTTCTTCATCTTTATCTGCATCATCTTCTTCTTCATATTTATCTGCATCTTCTCATTCTTCTTTATCTGCATCTTCTTCTTCGTCTTTATCTGCATATTTTTCTTCATATTTATCTGCATTTTCTTCTTCATATTTATCTGCATCTTCTTCTTCATCTTTACCTCCATCTTCTTCATCTTTTTCTGCATCTTCTCTTTCATCTTTAGCTGCATCCTTTTCTTCATCTTTTTCTGCATCTCCTTCTTCATTTTTATCTATTCATCTTCTTCATGGCCTCTATCTGCATCTTCTTCCTCATCTTAAATCTACATCTGCGTCATCTTTATAAGAATATATATACTTCATCTTTCACGCACTCATCTTCTTCTTCATAATCATCAATTTTTTTCTTCTTCCTGATTATGACGTGAATTTTTGCAATATACTTCATGTAGTTATATGCATGCATATTGCATAATAGGGCAGAAGATGTGAACAATGCCCCTTGTGTCCAGAGTTGAGGATATAGAGCTTGAGAACAAAGGCAATGAAGTACCGGTAATATCTTCATATATCTAAATTTTTTACACAACTCAGACGTGGGCTGCAGGCAACTGCATGCACTTGTATACCCTCAGCATTTTCGCTGTGAATATAATAATCGCAAAAAACAGAGGGAAAAGAGAGAGGCAGAGACAGACAGACATATACAGAGACTGAGATATGCACAAAAGAGACAGACAAGACAGACAAAGACACACAGACATACAGAGACAGACAGACAGAGAGAGAGTGAGTGAGACTGAGACAGAGACAGAGGCAGAAACAGAGACACAGAGACAGAGAGAGAGATTGTGAGTGAAACAGTTTTTTCTTACGTATAACCTATATACTGTACACCAGTGATTCCCAAACTTCAGTAGGCCGCGGACCGGCAGTAATTTTTTGTGAAGCTCGCGGACCGGGAGCACTGCATTGCTCCGAAAATCAAAGCTCCGAAAATCAAAGCTCCGAAAGTTAACTGTTGAGAAATCAAAGCTACGAAAAGTCAAAGCTACGAAAAGTCAAAGCTCCGAAAAGTCAAAGCTCCGAAAATCAAACCTCCGAAAATCAAACCTCCGCTGAGAGTTTTTAATGGTCGGACTTGAAAGAGCATGAATTTGAATCGCTTTTGTTTGACCAAGAATCAAAGAAGGCTAGCTTTGGTGTGCTTGTGAAACTTGAACGAAGTTGAATTGCTTAGTGATTCGATAATTTCGTAATTGGTCGGACTTTGTTTGAAGTATACGCTTTTGTTTGACCAAGAATCAAAGGTGGCTAGCTTTGTTTGACCAAGAATCAAAGAGGGCTAGCTTTGGTGTGCTTGTGAAACTTGAACGAAGTTGAATTGCTTAGTGATTCGATAATTTCGTAATTGGTCGGACTTTGTTTGAAGTATACGCTTTTGTTTGACCAAGAATCAAAGGTGGCTAGCTTTGTTTGACCAAGAATCAAAGAGGGCTAGCTTTGGTGTGCCTGCGAAACTTTGGTTCAGCCAATCAGCGAAGTTTAAATGCTGAGAGCTTTCTCAATAACTTTATAAACTGAGTGGACTGCAAAGAGAGATGTTCTTCAGCATTATTACAAGATAAACAGTTTGATACTCATAATTTCATCGTCTTCCTTAACATTTCTTAAGCTTTGCAATGGCTAGTTTATTTACATATTCTCAAATGGGCTCTCGTTTGCTTGCAATAGATGGCTACTTATATCAACACAACAAATCTTACACCCGTAAGTGTGATTGTAAAAGAGTTAGTTATTGGTGCTGCGAGAGACGGCATGACCTAAATTGCAAGGTCACCGTCGTGACAGATGCCGACGGAACAATTATCAAGGGAGCATCTGCCCTTCACGAACATGACGTGAGCAGTGGTCGCACAGAAGCTCTAACGGTCCGCCATGACCTTCTCGTCGAGGCGGCACGTCGTCCGGAAGCTGCTCCAACTGCTATATTGAATGAGTTCGTTACACCTCAAGTAGTCATGAGCCTGCCCGGCGAAGTGGCGATGAAGCAGGCGATCCAACGTCGGAGGAGAGCCCTTCGACCCACGGACCCTACGACTGCTGCTGACGTTCTAATCAGCGGGGTGTGGACGAAGACGCTGGATGAAGAGGAGTGGTTCTTGGGGGATACAGTGATAGGAGACGACAGATGTTACATATTCGCGACGGAGGCTAATCTTAGGAACCTAAACGTAAGTTTTTTTAACATGCTGTTTGATTAAAAATTATGGTAGTAATATGATTTGCAACAAAGTCGGTTGGGAGTCACTGGACCGTGACTGGTGGAGTATAGATGTCCTTATTTGGCTATCGAATGATACATGTAATGAAGGCTTCTGTGTCAACGGTTGTATATTTTACCTGTATAATATGTAGACTCAATAGGCCTTCGTTTTAGGGCTTTAACGTCAGTTTCAGGCTCTAGTGTCTATATGGGAAGAGGATTAAACACCGCCATCCGAGGTATTAGTTATATTCCAAGAATTCTTTTTTTAACGCAAGCAAATGATTTGTAACAAAGTCGGTTATTTTAAATATCTCTATTATGAAATACTT
>OX457051.1:10672350-10689850 GCA_949752735.1 Lumbricus terrestris | reverse complement strand
GGAATTTGAAGCTTATTCCCGATGGAGAGACTCCTCCCAGCGCGCCAGAAGTTATTAGTATTGCTGTTTTGTTTCTATTTTTATTACCTTTTGTCCGGCGGTATACATTATATATATGCATAATTTATATATCTATATCTATAAGAAAGGACTTGGCTATGTGGGTGGCGGCCGGATTTTGTCCAGAATGCACGCTCACAGTTTTTGAGCTTTTCACTCCAAACCTTCACTACTGTGTAGGTCTCGGCACGAGACGCAAAGTCGAGGGGTTGGCGATTCTCTACCACCATGGGGGCCAGGGTGGGGAGCGAAATCCCCCAATTTTTTTTCAAAAAATTTCAGCTATTGATTTGAAATTTTTTGCTAGATAGAGGTCCATCAGAACCCCCCGGATCAGTGGTTGGAAAATCTCTACCACCGGGGGGGGCCAGGGTGCGGGAGGGGTCAAAAACACTAATTTTCGCTATAAATTTTCATTCGTTTGCCACGTATAAATGCAATAATTTTAACCGTTTTAAAGGTGTCTAAAGTGAGGTGGAGGTGGAGGTGTGGGATGGAGGTGAGGGGTGGAGGTGGTGGGGTGGGGTGGCGTAGGAGGTCGAGGGGTGGGTTGGGGATGGGTGGGGTTGGGGTGGGGTGGAGTGGGGTTAGGGTGGAGGGGTGGAGTGGGGTGGAGGGGGTGGAGTGGGAGGTGGGGTGGGGTGGGTGGTGGGGTGGGAGGGGTGGAAGGGGTGGGGTAGGATGGGGTGGAAATTTTCTTCAAACCCAAATTTCTCCGATGTCGTACTGGTAGAGGTCGGAGTGTGGTGGTGTGTTGTGTGGTGGGGTTGTGGTCGGAGCGGATCGATTCCTAAATTTCCCGGGCAACGCTGGGTTCCCCAGCTAGTATATATATATATATATATGTATGTATGTAGATATATATATATATATGTGCCTTTACATTAATTAAGAATGCGAAAACATCCCAAGCGGATCCCTCATCAATTTTATTATTATTTATTATTATCATTATTATCAGTAGTAGTAGTAGTAGTAGTATAGTAGTAGTAGTAGCAGTAGCAGTAGTAGTAGTAGTAGTAGTAGTAGTGGTAGCAGGAGTAGTAGTAGTAGTATCTATAGTAGTAGCAGTAGCAGTAGCAGTAGCAGCAGCAGTAGCAGTAGCAGTAGCAGTAGCAGTAGCAGTAGCAGTAGTAGTAGCAGTAGCAGTAGTAGAAGTAGTAGCAATAGTAGCATTACTACTCTACAACTACTATACTAGTTCTAAATCAGTACTACCATAATTTGGAACTATTATTAATAATAACAATAGTAGGCTAGTAGTATCAGTATACCGGTAGGCCTATCATTATCAGTATTTATCAATAACATCATTATTATTATGGTAATATTATGGCTATTGCTCTTATTATTAACACTGCTAATAATGAATAGGCCTAATAATAATAATAGGAATAACAATACTTCTAATAATTATAATAATAATTACAATAATAGTAAATATTATTATTTTTCATATACGGCTTCTATTGCTGTAATTAATTGGCAACTTCCATAGCTATTATTAATAATAACAATAGTAGTAGTATCAGTATACCGGTAGGCCTATCATTATCAGTATTTATCAATAACACCATTATTATTATGGTAATATTATGGCTATTACTCTTATTATTAACACTGCTAATAATGAATAGGCCTAATAATAATAATAGTAATAACAATACTTCTAATAATTATAATAATAATTACAATAATAATAAATATTATTATTTTTCATATACGGCTTCTATTGCTGTAATTAATTGGCAACTTCCATAGCGCTGTTATTTGATATTTCAATGCACTGAAGGATGGTCACCAGAACAAAACATGGGTCATTATCAGGAAAACCAAGAAAGTAGCAGTAGCAGTAGCAGCCTCGATCTATATAAATAAAAATGTAAAACGTTACCGAGCGTAATCAAGGATCTCGGAAAGTTCTTGACCGATTGTTTTGAAAATTTTCGCAAAGCGTTCCATTCGAACATAAGTGGGTTTGTATAATGCATTTTGGGAAAAAGCGCAATCTTTACGACCAAAAAAACACAACTATGCGTTCGATTCAAGCCATTTCCATTTCAATTTTCACCCGACGTTGCTTTCGAATGCGGCCGTCTTTCTTATAGCGCATATACCGCGTGCTTTTATAGCGCATTTTTCTCTTTCTAGAAAATCAACCAGCTCGGAAACTTCTTCATCTATTGCTTTCAAAATTTCACACAACAATACGAGCGGGTTTGTGTATGCTTTTTTGGGAAAAGCGCAAAAGTCGACGAATTTTACAACTTTCCATTCGAATCCAGCGATTTGGATTTCAATTTCCACATAACGTTTCATTCGAATGCGCGCGTGTTTTTATAGCGCATCTATCGGTTTGCACAAAATCAAGGATCTCGGGGGAGAAAGAGAGGAGGTATGGAGGGAGAAGGGATGGTGGAGGAGGGAGGAATTGAGGGAGGGAGAATAGAGGTAGGGAGGGAGAGAGGCAGTGGAAGGGAGGTAGAGGGAATGGATGTAGAGAGGAAAAGAGGCAGGGGAAGGGAGGTAGAGGGTAGGGATAGAGGGAAGGGAGGGGGTGGGAGAGGAATGGAGGTAAAGAGGGAGAGAGGGAGGGAAAGGAAAAGTAGAGGGGAGGGAGAGGGTGATGTAGGGAAGGAAAAGAGGGAGGGTAGGGAGGTAGAGGGATGGGAGGGGAATGGAGGTAGGGCGGTAGAGAGGAAGGCAGGGAAAGGGAGGGAGAGAGGAGGGAGGGGAGGAAGAGAGGGAGGAAGGGTAGGGAGTGAGGGAGAATTTAGGTAGGGAGGGAGAGAGGTAGGGAGGCAGAGGAAGGGAGGTAGGGTGGAGGATCTTTTCAGCCACAGCAACGCGTGGCCGGGTACAGCTAGTATCTTATAAGAAAGAACCGTTGTCGCTAATTAACCGCGTATATTTCAAG
Organism: Lumbricus terrestris; assembly: GCA_949752735.1. Lineage (NCBI taxonomy): Eukaryota > Metazoa > Annelida > Clitellata > Crassiclitellata > Lumbricidae > Lumbricus > Lumbricus terrestris. Next base: position 10,686,873 of record OX457051.1, on the reverse strand, counting down.
GGTGAGTTCAAGGTTAACCTTTCTGGATAATCGTTTATATATACGCGAGTTGTTTTTCACACGTGCGCTAGATAAATTAACAGCATGAGAGGTTACATTACACGCGATAGTAATTGTCACTGTCAACCGCCTATAGCGTCGTCCTGTATTTAACCGCGTCTGCGGCTTCAGCGGCAGCAGGTCTCGACTGACGGGCATCACTTCGGTGTTTTATCGTCGTGGATGCGGTTTCAGATGCTGACGTTTAGTGCATCCTCTTCATCATAAACTAAGTTGACGACGGACGTGAAAGAAAGCATTCGCCCTCTGAACTATCAACAGCAACCGCGAGATACTTGGGGGTGGTTCGCGCTTTAACGGAGTCGAACAGGTGCGAGTTTGATTAATGACTATATATATATGGTGAGAGACTTTAGTGGGAGAAGAATTAAGAAACCGGACTTACCGTAATAGGAGAAGGGTCTGTCTGTGGCCCCGTAGTAGGGATTATGCATGGCAGCGGCGTTGGAGTAGGGATTACCAAGACCCCGCGAGAGTAGGTCGTGGGCTGTCATCTGTCGGAGTGACGTACGGACGGATGGATAGATGGACGGATGGAAAGATGACAAACAGATGATGGACAAAAGGAAGAATACAGTCCCAGTGCTGACGAGATGTCCTTTTTCCGATTCCTAAGCGTACGCTGGTGTACTACGAACAATAGGTTGTTCTGTGCAGCAGTTCGAGAGTACGCGTATTGTAATAATCCAGCCGAACGGGAGCATATAATATAATAGTAGTAATGCGCGACCAGCTAAACTGCCTGCGTCGATTACACCGCGCAGATATAATCTCGTCCGCCGACGGTTTCAATGTCGACGTCGACCGTCGACGTATCAGGTGTTGCTTTCTACTGGCTGCCTGCCGACCGTCAACTGCCAATCAGGCGCGACGCCGTCAGCGCTAACGGACGCGTTAAGCCACGCCCCACGTAGCCGCCGCGCACGTCGGTGGGCGTTCCTCTGACCACGCCCAGACGCCTGGCGCGCAATCCGGCGTTTGATTGACAGCAGCTTATATCAGGCGAGGCTCACCAGCGGGATTGTTCGTAAATTAGCCGTCGTGCTGAGAAGAGACCCCGCGGGGCATCTGACCTGTCCAGCAGGATGTCGGACGCGGCGCTAGAATCGATAGAAAATTGCGTGTAAATGACGAGGCGATTAATTGCGTGTCGCTAAGCCAAACTGTGATGAGATTAGGAGCAGTTGTTGTTGTGGAATTAGAGAGTGCCCAGCGCTGAGATTAAGGGACCAGCGCTGGCGATTGCTGACGAGCGTTGAGCGATGTGAATAAACGGTCATGTTGCGGGCATGCATGGTCACTTGTAGGGGACTAAGGACCGAATGGGGGAGGAGGGGGAATGACAGTTTGACTGAAATATCGATGAGCGCTGATGATGGAAGAAAGCCAGACGTCGAGAGTGATTCTATAGGCAGTATATAAATTCTTAGTACTCTATAATAGGCAGTAGATCTATATGAACTCCGACACTGGTTGTATTCTGCCAGTGCCAGTCCCAAGGCTGGATAAAGGAGGAGGGCGACACCAGTCATCTCTGATTGACGCAATGTAGTTAAACAGCAATAGGCAACTTTCTTGCAAACATGAGTTTCTTATATTGAACATGGCTTCTCTAATAAACATGGCTCTTCTAAAGAAACACCGCTTTCATATTTTCAATCGCGATGCACACACACACACACACACACACACACACACACACACACACACACACACACACACACACACACACACACACACACACACACACACCCACACACACCCACACACACACACACACACACACACACACACACACCCACACACACCCACACACACACACACACACACACACACACACACAGGACAAACGCAGACACACACACAGTCACACACACACACACACACAAGAACACACAGACTCACAGACACAAACACAGACACACATACACAAGACACACACAGACACAAGAACACACAGACACACAGACACACAAACACACAGACACACACAGACACACACACAGACACACACACAGACACACACAGACACACACAAACAGGACACACACAAACACACAGACATACATACAGACACACAAACACACACAAACATAAAGATACACACAGGAGACACACAGACACGCACACATATAGATGCATGAATGTAAATACAAATACATATACAGATAATGCATAGATCCATGTATACACTGTGTCCCAATAAATCGGGCACCCTTTTTATAATGTGAATAAAACAGGCAAATCTTAATCGATTTTCAAAATTTCAAAACTGTTTTTATCCTGAGATAATTATCTACAAATTGGTAATTTATGAAGGGCTCTCGCTAAAAAGTTACGTCATAATGACATCGTTAATTTACATATCGAAACCAAATGTCAACAAAAATCGTTAGAGAATGGCGCTCAGCCAAGAAGACAAAATTGTAATAAAATTCTTACGGAAAAATAAGCATTACGGCGCAAAAAAGTTTATTCGAAAATTTCCGTACAAGGGATGGACAGTTAGCGGTCTAAATAAGCTTCTAAGAAAAATTGATTTGACCGGTTCGTCGGAACGTCGCGCTGGTAGCGGTGCTTAACATTTGAATTCTCTTATGCAAATGACGTAATTGTGACGTAAATATTCATGCCAGAAATTTCTTATTTGAATCATTGTAAGACAATTATCTCAGGATAAAAACAGTTTTGAAATTTTGAAAATCGATAAAGATTTACCTGTTTTACTCACATTATAAAAAGGTGCCCAATTTATTGGGACACAGTGTATATACATATGCATATATATACACACATATATATATATATATATATATATATATACGACATAAATACACTAAATGCGACCAGGCGCAGAACTGCAGCAGCAACCATGTTTGCGCTGGTATTGATGAATAGAGAGCACGATTCCAAGCAGCAGCAGTATCCGACGGATATGCAATGCTATGCATGTATGCCGATCACCATCGCCTTCGAAAAAACTCGACTTCCGTTGCTCATGCGCCACCTACGGTGATGCCAACAGGTCAATTAGAGACGATCACCATTGATGCATTAATTCATTCATTCATCCATTCATGCATCATGAATCGATCAATGTATGTATGTATGTATGTATGTATGTATGTATGCATGCATGCATGCATGCATGTATGTATGTATGTATGTATGTATGTATGTATGTATGTATGTATGTATGTATGTATGTATGTATGTATGTATGTATGTATGTATGTATGTATGTATGTATGTATGTATGTATGTATGTATGTATGTATGTATGCATTCATGTATGCATGCCTGTATACGTATGAGCACTTGCTATAGCGCCCATTTAATATTTCTATAACACTGAATCTGAATCTGAGTTTCACGCCGACCGCGCGAGCAATTGGGAGTGAATGACTTACTCGAGTTACTCAGTGTATGTATATGCATACATGCATTTAGGTATGTGTCCATTTGTGCTTGCATGCGTGTATACATAATACGCTCGCATGCATGACTTTCATGCGTCTGTTTATAAACTGTTTGACCAAAGCGACGTGTATATAGGCCATATATATATATATATATATATATAATATATATATTATATATATACACACATATATATATATTTGAGTTATATATATTATGTACGATGGAAATAAAGGACTCTGGACTGATATTTACAAAGGCCATCAACGGCCGCGTTTATCTTCGTACAGCGGATCGAATGACCGGCGTCAATTTGGGTGACATCAGGACTCGCAACCGATCGGTCGGTCGGTCGGTCGGGCGGTCATCGACCGATAGCCGCGAGGCGAGGCGCTGCGGCGCTGTTGGCTCTGCATATATATATATATATATATATATATATATATATATAGTTATATACACATATATGTACACATATATATGCATGTACATACAATATATACATGTATATATGAAGAGCCCGATTGTATGGTAATACGTATATGTATTTTCCCGCTACACTGCAGGTCGAATCTTGCTCGGTTTGGAGCAGAGTCAAAATGCGTGATGATCAAAGTGTGGTTTACTGGCTATCGTGAGGTCGTGAGTTCAATTCCACACCATGCATGGCAGAAATGTGTTTCGATGATATAATTTGTTTCAGCCACCGAACCATTCCGACAATGCAGTTTTGATGAATACACTACCGTACACTGTATTTCGTGTCCATTTTGCAATTATATCGGCAAGGTGCCATATTTTTTTACATATATTTTTATCCACCTATTTCTTCCTATATCCTCGAACACGTGCATATATCCTTTTATACATATTATATCTTCCAAATCTTTCTTTATCTTTATTATATCTGCATGTCTGTCTGACTGTCTGTTTGTCTGTCTGTCTGACTGTCTACCTATCCCTCTGTCTGTCTGCCTGCCTGTCTGTCTGCCTGTCTGCCTGTCTGTCTGGCTGCCTGTCTGTCTATCTGTCTGTCTGTCTGTCTATCTGTCTGTCTCTCTGTCTGTCTGTCTGTCTATCTGTCTATCTGTCTGTCTATCTGTCTGTCTATCTGTCTGTCTGTCTGTCTATCTATCTGTCTGTCTATCTGTCTGACTGTCTATCTGTCTATTTGTCTGTCTGTCTATCTGTCTATCTGTCTGTCTATCTGTCTGTCTATCTGTCTGTCTGTCTGTCTGTATGTCTGTCTGTCTGTCTGTCTATCTGTCTATCTGTCTGTCTATCTGTCTGTCTGTCTGTCTGTCTGTCTGTCTGTCTGTCTGTCTGCCACTCTTTCTCTGCACTTTCCCTTTCTCTCAGTTTCTCTCTCTGCATGTTTCTGTCTCTGTCTCTCTGTCTCTATCTATGTCTCTGTTTCTGTCTTATCCCTCTGTCTATCTGTCTGTCTGTGTGTCTGTCCCTCTCTGTGTCTGTCTGTCTGTCTCTCTCTCTCTCTGTCTCTCTCTCCGCATATATATATATATATATATATATATATATATATATATATATATATATATATATAAGAATGACCAATTATAATTGTTGAATTAATTGCTAAACGACTAAAGCAAAATAAAGCCCGCGTCCATTGTTTAGCATCGGAATGCTGGGGAAAGCGTCTATATATAACGGAAGTTGTATCTGTGAGCGAGTGCATGGGTTGGTTGGCGTGTGGGTGCAGAAGTGCGTCTATGTTTCCTCGACTCGCAACAGATCACCACTAGCGAAAACAATAGTATTCGGAACATCAAACAACGACATAAACACAATGCCCAATCGCGGTACTCATTGGATTCTGTAATACAATGAGGAACGAAGTCTTGCAAGCATGCAAGGTGCATGATGACCTTCCGCCGCGGAACTGTTGGGGAATTTCTGAGAGACAGAAACAGGTGATTATATGAGATTTGCACAAGACCATTTCGTTTATATAGCGCAAGAATCTCAGAACCAAAGACAGCTTGCATGCGCGAGAACAACATGCAGACCGTTTCTGGGGAAGACGGGGTAATTTCGGCCAGGGTGATTTCCAGGAAACCAGTGGGCATAGGAAGATTTTAATGCTGCCATCTAGCGTATAATATCATATTAAGTATGTTTATTAAGATAGTTTTGCTTTTATGTGAGTATAATTTGCTAAAAGCCAAAAAACGATTTCGAGCCTAACCCACTTATCCATACTGTGGCAGTAAAAGCTAGGAATTCAAGGTAATCTTGTTCAAATGTTAATTATTTGCTTTTTATTCTGCAAATCACGATATTTTTCCCCAATTTGGTTATCCAAATTCATGATACAAAAATGTGGTCCATGCTCGTTAAAATTGTTTTGTAGGGTGGGTGGGTCGGGGTAAATTCGGCCATGTGGACGAATTTACCCCAAAGATGTTAGGAATGGTACATAGCGCCAAATTTAATACAATAACTTTATGTTTTGTACCAATATACCCAGTTTTAATTTAAAATATAACTATAACGCATCATTTCATACCATATGTTGTGTTTTAAAAATGTTTGAAAAAAATAAATTTTTAAAAAATTATTATTTTTATTAAATTCTTTTTAAAAAAATTAAAAATCACAAACATACAACCAGGTATTCCCTAACAATCTCTGATGTGTAATTTCCGACTTAATGCTGATTTCGGTGTGAACCCCACATATACCTCATTTGGTTTGTTGTGAGGATCAAATTAATCTTGTTGGCCGAATTCACCCCGTATAATGGAGTAAAACCGGCCAAAAATTCACTTTAAAAAACAATTTTTTTCTCACAAATGTTTTCCTCTCTCCCAAAAAGAAACCTTGCAGTATATTGTCCCTATCTTGCTTTATTCAGTTGTGATTTTATTTAATTTTAGCAGTCAACCCGTTTCAATTTATTATAAAAATACGAAAAATGGCCGAAATTACCCCGGCTTCCCCTATACATTAAAGACATGCGCAAGATTTGTGCTTCAATTAAATCGCTTTCCAAAAGTCAGGGAGACAATAGGCAATAGATTCCGAGACTGCATGGAACCGAGACAGCAAAAAGATCCATCTCGAGACATGGAGAGGTTTTCCATGCGCAATCATATGCCGAGTCCAAGAAAACAGATGCTGTAAATTCAAAGGCTGCATATGAAGGTTCTGTTTAAAATAAATTATACAAAGAAAACCTATATATATATATATATAATCATATAAGTAAAGCAAAGTCATCCCAGGGCCGAAGGCCGGTTGGTGAGGCGCTCATCTCCTTTTCTTGGCCCTTGAGCCGGTGTCACGAAATAGAGTATCTCCCTTATTAATTGTATCCCCCAAAATTAAAAAAGTCGAAAAAACCGCTTCCGCGTGTAGTTTTTTTTGCAAATTAATTTTTATCTGCTTTGTTTTGAACAATGACACTAACAGGTATGTTTATTCCTACTAGATAATTTGTTTTGCCCTGTTTTTAGAGCACTTAAAACATTTAAAACACTTTAAAACACTCAGAGTCACTAAATAAATTCGAGTTGCCTTTATCTGAGCATTGCTTATAGGACACTTAAAACAATTAAAGTCACTTTAAATTTTGATTACAGCATAAAAAAATTATTATGCGCACTTTTCAAAAAAGGGGATAGAATGGTTTATCCCCCCGGATAGTATAGACCGGTTAATTCCATCCGGGGGGATATATTAATTCATCCCCCCGGATAGCTTTCAGGAGGGATACTCCGTTTCGTGTCACCGGCAATGGACGAATTCCAAGGTCCTGCATGGACACGGGGCCAGTGATTTTCCAGGACTTGCCGTTTACTTCCCAGCTTACGCTGGTACGAGTTTATACTGCTTGGTGACAGAGGCACGTGTGCGTAAACAACTTGCCCAAGGTCGTTACCCGGATTCGAACCACAACCGCCCGCTTCGTGAGCGAGCGCGTTACTGATCAGCCGTGTACCAGGTCGCAGAAGCCGATAGTATAAACATCATCAGAAATATGTCAAACATACAGGAACAGTGCAGCTTTTAAATGCTCAACATGTCAGCTAAGGAACACAACCCATGGCATATACATGTATACGTCACGCACAATAATAATATATCACAAGCAAAATAACCCGCGTCAGTATCTCGATATGCTTACCGGCGTTACCGCTATAGACATTGCCTGTATACGTAGGTATATAAAAAGGTCTGAAATGCGAACTCTTCAGTGCAAGACACCTTGGTTGGACCCCATGCATATATACTAGGCTATGCATGGGATTGTTTGTATATTTACAGATGTATCTGAAACTGATTAGCAATTTCGAAGATAAACACTCTTGCGAATGGCCATGTCAGCCTGCACGTGCAAATCAACACTCGGTGCGCACCTGACGGTGACTCGTGTAACCACTGGTCTGCATGTGTAGGCCTAGTTGTGTACGTGAGGAAGTAAGAACTATACGCAAGCTTTGGTTAGTGGCTTTTCAGTGACCGTGTTGTAATAATTATACAGCAGGCATGCCATGGATGCACGGAGGGCAAATGTCATATACAGTAAAAAAACAACTTTGACATAAAAATTATGCATGCAGATTGCAGAAGGCTGCTGCCAGAATTCTTGTGCTCTATACACACCAAGAATTCAGTTGGGGCATTAGCAATCGCATCAACAATCGCCCCTATACTCCTCAAGATCACTATCATAGGCGGGGACCTGGGCGGAGACTTGGGGGGGACGGAAAGACGCGAAATTTTTTGATGAACGAATGGCTGAGTGTCGCAGAAAAGTTTCCATCCTTTGCCGGCCAAAATTTCTGAAAAATTTCTATTTTCGCCGCCCAAAAAGTTGATGACTTTTTTAGTCATCCCGCGACGAAATCTTCAAAACAATTATATTTTCACTGCCAAAAAGTTCACGACCTTTTTTTAGTCTTGACGCTCAACGATTGGGGGGAGGCAAATGCATGGGCCGTCCCCCCAACACCTTCATTGGGGGGGACCGTCCCCCTGTCCCCCCTAGGTCTCCGCCCATGATCACTATACATATAGTGTGACTGCTGTTGTTAAAAAATAGTCATGGCTGTGTCTTATAGATATAGCAGCGATAATATAATTAGCGACACCCTCTTACATGTCGCTACACATGAGACTGGCAATATATAAATGAATTGGGGTATAGTTGTGGAGTTGTCTGTCAGCTGCAGTCTGTGAGCATCTCTGTTAGATGTTTTAAACCTTTTTTGGTCGCTGTGCATGTGCAAAACCAGTCGAGATCGACGAAAGTCGGATACGCATCACACTGCATGGACAAGAGACATGACAGATTTCTCGCCTCCCCCCACACACACACAAACACACGCACACACACACACATGCACACATACAAATATGCATACACACGCATGCACACACACACACACACATACACACACCCATACACATATGCATACACACATACACACGCATGCACACACACACACACACACACATACACGCATACACATATGCATACACGCACATATACACGCGTGCACACATACACACACATACCATGTCACATACACAGACGCGCTTGTAGGCTATATGCTGTAGCCGATATGTATGTATGCATATATATATATATATATATATATATAGTATAGTATAAACGCCTATGTATGCATACATATATATATATATATAATTGTATATTTTTGTCTCTCTATAGAACCATTGAACTAATTACCTCTGGCGAAATTGGCGAATGTCTAGTCTTACCTCTCTTCCTTGTCGCCTCCCCCATTCCCCAGTCCACCCCTTCCTAATAGTCTTCACGGCAGACGGGTGTGAGGGGGTAGCTGGCGAGGGCAATCTCCCTCCCAGCCAGAGGCAGAGCGAGCGACGACGTCAGGGGTATCAGGTGAACCCTGGGACGGTCAACGCTGAAACTGGACACAACTTGCAAGGAAAAGAAAATGGCTGGGCGTCTGTAATAAGTACCCCCACGTTACAAGAACAGCTCCACCCCGTGCACCTTGTATCCACTAAACAAAACCAACCATCCTCTGTCTGTTTGTATGTATGTATCTGTTTGTCTTGTCTGTCTGTCTGTCTCTCTCTCTGTGTGTGTTTTTCACAAGCGTGCCTCTCTCTGTCTGTATGTAGACTATGTATATGTTTCTGTCTCATTGCGTCTCTCTATCTGTCATTCTGCCTCTGTCTCTCTGTCTACATGTCTCTTTGTATATCTGTTTCTCTGTCTCTCTCTTTCTCTGTCACTGTCTCCGTCACTGTCTCTGTCTGTCTCTCTCTGTGTCTCTCTCGGTCTCTCCCTCTGTGTCTCTCTCTCTCTCTCTCTCTCTCTCTCTCTCTCTCTCTCTCTCTCTCTCTCTCTCTCTCTCTCTCTCTCTCTCTCTCTCTCTCTCTAAATGTCTCTCCGTCTCTATTTCTCTGTCTTTCTCTCTGCGTCTTTCTGACACTGTCTCTCTCTGTCTCTCTGTCTCTCTGTCTGTGTTTCTCTGCATGTCTTTCTCTCTGCAGTCTCTTTGTTTCTCTGTTTCTCTCTCTCTCCCCCCTCTCTCTCTCTATATATATATATATATATATCTATCTATCTATCTATCTATCTATCTATCTATATCTATCTATCTATCTATCTATCTATCTATCTATCTATCTATCTATCTATCTATCTATCTATCTATCTATCTATCTATCTATCTATCTATCTATCTATCTATCTATCTATCTATCTATCTATCTATCTGTCTGTCTCTCTTTCTCTCTCTCTCTCTCTCTCTCTCTCTCTCTCTCTCTCTCTCTCTCTCTCTCTCTCTTTCTCTTTCTCTCTCTCTCTTTATCTCTCCATGTCGAGGAAAAGACAGACGAGAGAGACGCACCCAGACACACACAGACACAGAGATGAACAAACAGACTCGAGCCGAGGAGACGAATACTGATGGCATTGGATGGAGACAGGAACGATGACAAATCAGGAAGATATATATACAAACATACAGACTGTGAATGGCACAACGATTAATCGAAAATAACCAATACATGTAATCTTGTATACGTATAATTAATTGATTCATTGGTTGATTGATTGATTGATTGATTGATTGATTGATTGATTGATTGATTGATTGACAGGTATTCAGGGCTTTCATGCAGAACCTTGGCGGTGGAATTTGGGTCTTCTATAGCGAGTATTATGAATATTCATGTAGCACTAATATGTTCCAGCGCAAGAATGGACAGCTATACCCACAAAATCTTGCTTATATGATAATTTATATAAATACGTAGACCGCGGACTGTGACAAAATAATGGATCACATGTCATGATGTCATTTGCTTTCTGAAATTTAATGCTTACATAGAGCAGTGATTTTGGTTCCGTGGTACAATACCGTCAAATATGTTGAATCTATAAATAGAAATATCTTACCGTCTAACACATAAGAAGGCATGAGTTTTCATATACATAATCATATTTCGCAACTTTCAATTTTGTTTCGTGAACATAACATAAGTACATTCGTGTATTTTGTGAACATCTTGTCTGCATTAAATCAATATAATTATATAATTATATATATATATATATTAATGCGGATAAGAGAACTAATTATATATATATATAATGCACTCTCACAAAATATGTATGTATACGTATTACAGGCCTATAGTGATGGGGTACGTAGACGATATGGCAGACACGTTGTTGGAATGGATTTTAGACGCGTACATTCGAAACGCCGAGTAATTTTCGTCGGCAAACAACTATTGCAAATTATCGTTATTCCTCCGCCTCGATCCCGAATGACCGCCAGCTGGGAGTGCGCCCGGCGTCTCCTTATGAGATTAATCCTCCCATGGGAAGGCAGCCCGTCGAGCAAACAGCGGCCGAGGGAGGGCAGCACCCTCGGTTCAACTGTGGCGCCCGTGATTCCACTGGTCTCCTGTTTCGCATTCGACGGACGCTGATTGCTTTGGGGCCTCGTCTTGTTTTGAAAGTGCGACCGCGTGCGTGATGGGAGCGTGGGACTCTCGCATCGGGTTGAATAAGAAGTTAGGATTTTTTGGGTTTTTTACTGTGTTTTTGATTGAGAGTACTGCAGATAGTATACTCGGTTTGGGTTGGTTTCAAGGTATACAGGGCTGTCGTGTTAGGTGTATGGTAAAGACAATTGTAATCACTTTGTTGCGTGCTTAATGCTATAATAATAATAAAGTTGCTTAATTGATTAAAGTTGTTAAAATCTGTTATTAGTTCTCGTCCATCTATTCATCCAAATATCCACCCAATTACTTATAGCTTCGGCATTATGGTATGGCAAAATGACCAGTCCTTTCCCTCACCGTCTGTCCTTCGCTTTGACACTGTCAGTGGCCGCTGAACTCATTAGGCCTACAGATGGGCTATAGGTGGCACATGTGAGGCTGAACTTTTGAAACAAACTTCCAACCCACAGCTGCAGAGGATTTTAACCATCGACCTCCCGATCAACATTTCTCCAGATTGATTTCACTGTTGTTCGCTGCCACCGTAGTCTATGACTTTCTGAAAAACTTATCGTCATTATTATTAATATTGTGGTGTCCGCAGGTTTTGCGATATTCGACGCAACGCATTCGCGTGATGGTGAATCTTACTGTGTCCAATGCGATTTTATAGTTTCCAGCCCAAGACGGCAGCAGAAACCGCAACAGCTGCTGCTACTGATGATGATGATGATGATGATGGTGGTGGTGGTGGTGGTGGTGATGATGATGATGATGATGATGATGATGATGATGGTGGTGGTGGTGGTGATGATGATGATGATGATGATGATGATGATGATGATGGTGGTGGTGATGGTGATGATGATGATGATGATGATGATGATGATGATGATGATGATGATGATGATGATGATGATGATGATGATGATGATGATGATGAGAAATATGCAGAGGAGATAGATGATGAGGAGCAAGATAGGGAACAGGAGGTTGAGGAAAAGGAGGTGAAGAACGAAGAGAAGAAAGAAGAATGGAACTATATATGAACCAGAAAGACAGCGAAATGTGGACGAATAAGTGGAGCATATATATATATATAGATGAGAAAAACTACGTTGCTGCTATGGAAGAAACTATATATCTATATATAATATATATTTGTGTATATAAATTATATACATACATTACTATGCACGGTATTCGATGAATATTATATAGACATAGTTCGCTATACGATAAAAAGACCTTCTCAATGTTACAGACCATGGCCATGCAGTGTGTATACGTTACATTCGTATCACATTACGCTACATTCGTTTTACATTACATTACCTTACATGCACAGAGAGTGCATGCATAATACTTAGTCTAAATAAATCGCTGCTATAATTTTATATGCAATTTTATATGCAAGATATATCGACAACATCACCATCGACAGTGCGAGTTTCTCATAATTTTATATAAGTAGACGAAGAGATGTTTTCATATCTTCGTGCGATACATATCTCCGCTCTGCTTGAGATGCAAATCTCAACACAACAATCCAGATAACGAAGAGTTTCTCATGAGAAACCCACATCTCTATCTGTACACGACTGACGTCCGTCTTGTTTGACGGAGCGGCAGCTTGTTGTCAGTTCGCCAACCCCCTCTGAGAATCATCCTTGAAGCGATGCTCGATAAGTTTCGGGTTGGATGACATCACACGCCGTATACATAATCACGAGATAAGATAAGAGCGGAGGAGTATATAACATCGATGCAAGATATATATATCGACAACATCACCATCGACAGTGCAGGTTGAATCACCGAGCTTCGCAGGGCTGCCAGAAATTATTTTGTTGCCAGGCCACACGGAAAAGTAGCCCAAAAGTCGTGCGATAAACAGCTACATATATCGTCGCCCTAGAATTATAATGCTCTATCATATACTTTTGCGAAACCGAGAAAAACGACTTCAAAGTTTGGGCACTGTTTTAAACCAAGACTTCTAAACTAGATTCTTTTGAAGGATAATATCATCATTTCTAGGTATCCGCTGGTGACTTACTTGCAAAAATAAAGTTTATTTTCATGAAAACAAGTGGGAAAATATAGAAAATAGCAAAAAAGTGCAAAAAATGCATGTTAGAGCAATATAATTCCAAACGACAAAGTACATGTAGTCGTAATAATGCTCTAAGTTAAACATGCAGCAGCGTTTATTTAATAACGTCCCGAGTATTATGTTGCTCTATCATAGTTTTGTAACGTATTGTCCATTATTAGTTGTGCTACAATTTTTTTCTTCAATGATGAACCATTTTGCCACAGAAAACTATAATTCAGTAACGTATTGCTGTAACATGACGAATCAAGCCTTGCATTTGGATGCCAATGATAGAGCATTATAATACTAATTAAGTCTATTCAGTAACGCTTTGCTGTAACATGACGAATCCAGCCTTGTGATTGGATGCCAATGATAGAGCATTATAATACTAACAAAGTCTATTCAGTAACGCTTTGCTGTAACATGACGAATCCAGCCTTGTGATTGGATGCCAATGATAGAGCATTATAATACTAACAAAGTCTAGATTGGAAACAGTTTCGCATGATAGAGCATTTAAATAGGCCTACTGACTTATAACTAAGAAACGACCGCTTCAATCAGCTAGCTGTTTTGTCTAATGATAGAGCAAATGCTCCACTGATGAAATTGATACCAAACTCGATTTTTTCAAAAATTCATGATAGAGCATTATAATTCTCAGGCGGCGACATGGCAAACTGCGACACACAAGATGCGGGCGGCCTTTGCCAAATTTCCAAAGTCTACAGATGTAATCTGACGCTACCGTTGATAACTGGGTCGTAGTGATCGCTTGTCTGAGAGGGTAGGCCTAAATAATTATAAGAGGTGGTTCGTGCGATGATGTAGCCCCAGGGGTGTCACCTTGGTCTAAAAGAGAGGCAGCGATTTTGACAGTGTCCATTTTGTGATTGTTAACGCCTACAATGGCTCAGTTTATTTAACCAATTACCAATAATTCGAGGTCTATAAATAATACC
>OX457051.1:10630597-10668097 GCA_949752735.1 Lumbricus terrestris | reverse complement strand
CCATCTGATGATGTCCTGCCAATCAATTTCAGACTTGATTATCTGCCCGTCAAGTCAGCCTCCTTCTCCTCCTCCGCCGCCGCCGCCGCCGCCGCCGCCGCCGCCGCCGCCGCCGACCGATGCAGCGGCCGCCGTCCGATGTCAGGTGTAGGGTCTCCGGTGGTGGATGTGGTGCTGCGTTCGGTTGGGTACATTCGGTGCAATTGAGGCCGATAACTGACTGGAGCGGTACACTGGGTACACTGAGGCGACATTTGGCTGCTTGCTTGCTCGCGGTATCGCTCTTTCTTTCTCTTTGTCGCTGTCACTGTTCCTGTCTATATCTCTTTATCTATCTGTCTGTCTGTCTGTTTATCTGTCTATCCTGTTGTCTGTCCCTCTGTCTGTCTGTCTGTCTGTTTCTCTGTGTCTCTCTCTCATTGTGTTCTACGGGCTTTGGAGTGTGCGCATATGTTATCCCATGCACACCCTTCTTCGCTTCTCTTCTCTTGGCTTCTTTCTTCTTCTATATCCTGTCCTCGTCGGTCTTCCCCTATTATCATTCTCCATTCTCTTCTGTCCTATTCTCTCCTCCAATCTCTTCACCTCTTTTCTTCTCCGTTTTTCTTCTCTGCTCTGCTCCATTCTATTTCATCTATACTCATCTCCTTTGCCCGTTCTCTTCTCTAATCAGTGAGTTAGTGAGCTATTGAGTGAATGAGTCAGAGACTGACTGACTGTCTGACTAGCTAACTGACTAACTGAATGAATAAATAACTGACTGAGTGATTGGCCGATTCACTGGTATCTGACTGACAAACTTTACTGACTGGTTGGTGGACTGATAAACTTACTGACTGACTGACTGACTGGCTGGTTGACTGGCAAATTACTCTCACTAACTGCTTGCCTAACTGAATTATTAATCAGTAACCAAAATGTCTGACACATCAGTAAGTAAGTAAGTAAGCGATCATAATCATAAATGTGAGACAGGAAGCTATATAGCAAACCAGACTTCGAACCAGAGATACAGACGTACCGTACAGTAACATCTGATTTCCTTTCCAGTGCGGAATTTCTCGTGCCATAGAAGGCCAGCATCCGTTGGAGGCAGCTCCAACTGTTTCCGCCCGTAACCACTTGGGACGCGGCCGGCCGAGGGAGCCGACGGCCTGCAGTAGTAGGTGGCGTGTTCGGTGAGTCTTATGGCAGAGGACATATAATACTGGTGGTAATTATTGCCAAACTGCAGGCAACGCTTATTAGATCAGTTCGTCTTATCAGGCAATTGACAGGACTTGCCAAGCAGGGCAATACTTTGATCCGACAGTCGGACCGGCGAAAGACGAGAGACGGAGGGACGATGGATATCGGATAGAGGCGACTATTCCCTGGTGTATATCGGCTTCCATCTTTCCTCCACTGCAGCTATATAAATACAGTCTGTGACGAGTTGAAAATATTAAAATGATTCAACACTCGTCTTTTCTTTTCAGCGTTGTCTTTTTCTTTACCAACACCGACCGCTAGGGTCTACAAGCACATTATATAAGAAAATTCACTATTAACTATCACCTATAGTCCATAGGTCTATATCGCAAATATCACCTATTGTTCATAAGTCTATCCATATAAATGACGCACCTTCAATAACTAATTGCACAGTATTCTCCTCTACCATTTCCTTTGTCAATTAGTTTAAATTCACATTGTTCCAATATAATATGTCAGTACACTCTTCACTACAACTAATATCATATATATATTTCTATAATTCATCAAATTCAAATAACATTCATTTACTTGCTTCATTAAATGCAAATAACATTCACTTACTTCTCCCTAGCCTGAATGTCTGCTCAACTTCACTTCAGCAGATCCTTCTTGTCGACTGAACTCCTTTCAACAACGCCCCTTGTAGGCCTAACTTTGCTCATCCCTTCTTCTGGTCACGTAGGCTACGCTCACGTACGCTTGACCTTCGGGCGACTTAACTGCACTTGTTGTAGCGCTATATTTCTATCCGCTACACTCCTCCCTCATTTCCAAGAGAGACATCAAATTCTCTCGACATTTACTTATTCTTTAATACATATCCTGCCCGATTCCTCAATAACTACTTCCTCTTGAACTGACAATCACATCCGATTACTCAACAACTATTTTTTCTTTACTTAGTCACACTTGATTTCCCAACAACTGCTTACACTACAATCAACTCTAATTACTCAATAACTGCTTCTACTTTAACTAGCCTAATAGTCACATCAGATTTCTTAATCACTACTTTTACTTTAACTAACAACCACAATTGAATACAATCGGTACACTTTCCGATACACTTAAACAAATTTCACTTCTTTAGTGCTTTTCCTACGAAGAGACAACTTAACTATTTTCACAACACATAATTATGCACCTCAGATCAAACAAAAATCGTATAAACACAAGATGTAGACAATTTGTAAAGCACTAATAATCAAATCAACCTCCTAACATAAAAACAGACACTTTTTATATCTGTCCTTTGTTAACTTAATTAAAAAATATCTTACGTACAAACACTACGACTCAAATAATCAGCTCCAATGTTATCCTTCCCCTTTATCGCTCTGATTGTAAAGCGATAAGGCTGCAATGAGAGGGCCCACCTCATTAATCGCCCATTTTGGTACTGGGACTTTCCCAAATATTGAAGAGGCTGATGATCCGTCTCCAGGATAAAATGACGACCATACAGAAATTCCTGGAACTTTGTTATCCCCCAAACAATTGCGAGACACTCTTTTTCAATGGTAGAAAACCTTACCTCCCTTGGGAGCAATTTCCTGCTAATAAAAGCCACTGGATGTTTAAATCCCTCGTCTCCCTCCTGAATCAGGACCCCACCAATTCCTTCATTACAAGCATCTGTCTGTAAAATAAATCCCCGGCTGAAATCAGGCAACTGCAAGATAGGAGGATGGGCCACAAAATACCTCAAAGTCCCAAATGCCCTGTTTTGAGCCAAGCCCCACTCAAGCTTATTAGGCGTCCCTTTCCTGATTAAATCGGTCAGTGGAACAGCGATGGCCGCAAAATTTGGAATGAATTTCCGATAGTATCCCACCAGACCTAAAAAGGACTGCAGCTGTTTTTTTGTTAGGGGTCTACCAGCCGAAAGGATTTTATTGACCAATTCCGGATTAGGTTCCAAAGTGTTTTTTCCCACTCTGTGTCCCAAAAACCCAATCCATGTCCTCCCAATCTCACACTTTGAAGGTCGTAGCACCAAATTAGCCCCCCGCACACGCTCAAAGAACCCCTTCAACGCAGACAGATGCTCCTTCCAGTCTTTCGTATGACATAACACATCATCAAGGTAGTTATTTAAGCCCGTTAACCCTTGCAACAATCTTCGCATAATTCTTGAAAATGTAGCGGGAGCATTTACAAGACCAAAAGGCATGACCCGGAACCGGAAAAGACCCTTATGGGTAATGAAGGTAGTCAAATCTTTATCCTTTTCTCCCATTGCTACTTGCCAATAACCTTTGCTTAGGTCAAATTTTGAAAAGACCCGGTCTTCTGCCAACCCAGCAAAAATCTCCCCGGCATTTGGCATCGGTTCCGGATCAAAAATCGTGACGTTATTCAATTTTCGAAAATCTATACACACCCGGGTACTTCCATCGGGCTTTTTCACCAACACCATAGGGGAGGCATAGGGGGCTTGCGATGGCTCGATCACCCCCAACTCCATCATCTCATCCAATTCCTTCTCTACCACATCTCTCATGGCATACGGTAAAACATAAGCCTTGCTTTGAACAGGGTTATCCGTCGTCAACTTAATTTCATGTTTTCCCAAATTGGTAACTTTTGGAACGTCCGTGAAAATATCCCGGTAAGTGTACAGCAATTTCATCACTTCATCCTTCTCTTCTTCTGGTAAGTCCGGATCAATTTTAACGTCCCGATACGTCTCGGTACCTCTCTTTGGCCCCAAAGTCATGAGTGGTTCTCCATCTTCGTCATCCGACTCGAGGACCGCGGCATTAAGGATCTCGAAACCTTGCCCTACATCCTCTTTTTCACGTTCGTGATAAAGTTTTATCAGATTCGCATGTACCGTCCTCACTCTACTCGGAAGTTGTATCCTGTAGTCGTGTTCAAACACGTGCTCCACGACCTCAAAGGGTCCCTGCCACTGCATGAGAAGCTTATTGCTACTTGTCGGTAGCAGCAACAAGACCTTATCCCCTACTTTAAAAGCTCTATTTCTTGCCTTGATGTTGTAGTATTTCCGTTGCTTCATCTGCGATTTCCTAAGCTCCTCTTGTGCCAGCTGACACGTGTCCTCCAATTTATTCCTTAAATCCAGTACATATTGATATGTCAACTTCACCTCTGGCTGTAATTCCTCCTTGGTCCACAACTCCTTTAAAATTGAAACTGGTCCTCTGACCGATCGTCCATACAACAACTCAAACGGAGAGAAACCAAGGCTCTCTTGAGGAACCTCCCTATAAGCAAAGAGCAACGCGGCAATATACCGGTCCCAGTCTTTAGGTCTTTCCGCGCACATTTTCCGAAGCATTGATTTCAACGTCCCGTTAAACTTTTCGACCAGGCCATTACACATCGGATGGTACGGAGTCGTTACTAATTGTCGAATCGACAACAATCGTCCTACTTCTTTCATGGTCGCCGACACAAACTGTGATCCCTGGTCACTCAACACCTCTCGAGGCACGCCCATTCTGGTAAAGATGTCAAGTAGAGCCTCTGCAACCGACTCTGTCGTTATCTCTTTAAGAGGTGTCGCCTCGGGGTATCTTGTGGCATAGTCCACAACCGTTAGGATGTAACGATTTCCTCTTTCAGACGGAGGCCGAATGGGACCAATCAGGTCCACTGCCACTCGTTCAAACGGAGTTTCAATGATTGGCATTTTATCCAATGGAACTTTCGGTATTCTGCCTTTAGAAATCGTACGTTGACAGGCATCACATGATTGACAAAACCTTGCCACATCACCCTGAAGCTCTGGCCACCAAAAACTCATTGTTATGCGGTCCACCGTTTTCTTGATACCTTGATGGCCACTGAAAACAGCTTCATGGGCCAATGTCATAACCTGAACCCTCAACACTTTCGGAACCACCAATCTCAAGCCATCCCGACTTCTTCCAGACTCCATTTTTTTATAAACGAGTCCGTTCACCTCAAGATACTGGCTATCTCCCTCTCCTGTCGTCATTTCCGTCCACACTTTATGCAACGTTTCATCTTCTTTCTGCATCTTCATTAACTCTTCCTTTGACACATCACTTCCTATTTCTCCGGCTACTATCAATGGAGGCACCCTCACTCCCTTTTTCTGTTGTCTCGTTTCAACGGCTTGACTTTCTTCCACTGATTCCACTCCCCTGGCTTCCTTCGTCGTCTTGGCGTCATCGAGCACTTGATCCGGACTCCTCGCCCCCGGAACATTACCAACAATCACGTCATACAGTGGTTGTTTCATGCACAACGCTTTTACCGATCCCCTAAAATAGGGCGTAGTCAAATCAATCACAGCAACCGGTGTCCGCCGCACTGTCCCATCGATTAACACACAAGTCACCTTTTCTCCCGTGAATTGTTCTTTTCTCACCAAATCCGTCTTAACCACGACCGTTGAACACCCGGTGTCCCTCAAAACTCTAACGTTCCTGTCACCCAAAAACCCATCCGTCACCGGCATCGACTTTTCCAATGCATGTGCGGCACAAGCTACCACCGGCAGTCTGCACCCGCACACCAACTCCACCTCCGTATTTAACACTGTCCCTCCACGATGTTCGAAGCAACGCGCCGACTCCGACTCCAATATATTTCCATCTCTATTTGGTCTTTCCACCCTCGAAGGGACTACCTCCTCCGATCTCGAAACAGTTGCCTGTTCTCGCTCTTGTCTTTGAAAACCTCCATGCGATGACCCAGATCGAAATCCATTAACTGCCATCGCCCCTGCTTTATGCTTATGGAAACAATTGGTCGAGATATGATTTTCTTTTCCGCAGATGAAACATCGTCTTCCTTGATTTCTTTGTTGAAACGCTGGTTTTCCTCTCTCCACTGGTTTCACCCTATCCACTCCTTCCATTCGACCATAACCCGACGCTGCCTCATTTGCGTGAGCTTCTAAAAATTTCTCTGCCAAAATGGCTAACTCCGCCAAGGTGGTTGGAGCTCTTTCCTTCAGAAACACTGCTAGATAACTTGGGCACGTGTTAATATACTGTTCGCGAACCATCAACTCCCTCAACCCTTCAAAAGTCGCTGCCACTTTCGCAAGTTCCATCCATCGATGAAGATACGATTCCAGTCTTGTCAAAAATTGCGCTGGCGTTTCTCCTGTTTCCACTTTAGCCGATCTAAACTTTGATCGAAATCCCTCCTCGGTCAGTTGAAATCTTTTAAGCAATGCATCTTTCAGATAATCATAATCCGTAGCCTTCGCTGCAGGCAATCTGGAGTAGACATCCAAGGCTCTTCCTTTCAATAAGGCGGAAAGAAATATCGCCCACTCCGCACGATCCCACTTTTGAACTTCCGCATATCGCTCAAACCGTTGTAGATACGAATCCATGTTGTCCTTTCCCTCTTCGAAAGGAGGCATCTTTGGTCCCTTTACCCGATACGGCTTTCCAGAAAACGTTTCATACGAAAAGGTCTCGTCTTTTTCTGTCGTAGGCTTCTCCATCTCTCGACGCTTGCTTTCCAATTCAAACCGTTGGTGTTCCTTTTCTAATTTAAATTTTTCAAAGTCTGTCGACTTTTCCATCTCCTTTACTCTCAATTCCGCCTCTCTTACTTCCAACTCCCTCTGATCTCTGCGTAACCGTTCGCTTTCCAATTGTCTGTCCCTCTCCTCCTTCTCACTCTTTGACGCTCTCTCCCTAGCACGCTCTTCTCTCTCCCTTTCACGCTCTGCTCTCTCCCTTTCACGCTCTTCTCTCTCCTTCTCCTCCTTCTCATTCCTAGCCTCTCTCTCTCTAGCCCGCTCTTCTCTCTCTAGAACCTGCTGTTGGTGCACAAAATCAAGAAGGGAATCACCAGTGAGCCCCATACCTTCACCCACCTCTTTTAATTGCGCTAGAGAAGTCATGGTTATGCCCAACTTTAAGCACCCAGACAAAATGTTACAAGAAAATAAGAAAACACCTTATGAGCGCTCAATGCAAGATTATGAATAAGGACAAAGAAAACCTCTTCCCAGAATCAGCAAACCCAGAGAGATGATCGTGACGAATGTCGTAGCGATCCAGACCGCAAAAGCAAGGCACCGTCCCGTCCCGCGAATGGCACGGACGAGCAGTTGTAGGTAACTGGCTCTTGAATGACACGGACGAGCAGTTGTAGGTAACTGGCTCTTGAATGACACGGATGAGCAGTTGTAGGTAACTGGCTCTTGAATGACACGGACGAGCAGTTGTAGGTAACTGGCTCTTGAATGACACGGATGAGCAGTTGTAGGTAACTGGCTCTTGAATGACACGGACGAGCAGTTGTAGGTAACTGGCTCTTGAATGACACGGACGAGCAGTTGGAGGTAACTGGCTCTTGAATGACACGGATGAGCAGTTGTAGGTAACTGGCTCTTGAATGACACGGACGAGCAGTTGTAGGTAACTGGCTCTTGAATGACACGGATGAGCAGTTGTAGGTAACTGGCTCTTGAATGACCCGGATGAGCAGTTGTAGGTAACTGGCTCTTGAATGACACGGACGAGCAGTTGTAGGTAACTGGCTCTTGAATGACACGGATGAGCAGTTGTAGGTAACTGGCTCTTGAATGACCCGGACGAGCAGTTGTAGGCAACTGGCTCTTGAATGACACGGATGAGCAGTTGTAGGTAACTGGCTCTTGAATGACACGGATGAGCAGTTGTAGGTAACTGGCGGACTGCACTGCCGTCGAAGAATGCCTCTGACAGAACGCCCTCGTGGAATGACTGACAGAACGCCCTCGTTGAATGACTGACAGAACGCCCTCGTTGAATGACGGACAGAACGCCCTCGTTGAATGACTGACAGAACGCCCTCGTTGAATGACTGACAGAACGCCCTCGTTGAATGACTGACAGAACGCCCTCGTTGAATGACTGACAGAACGCCCTCGTGGAATGACTGACAGAACGCCCTCGTGGAATGACTGACACGGAAGATGAGACACCGGCTTCGGAAGCGCCAGACTTTCGGCGTAGACGGCAGTAATAGGCGTAGGCCAAAGTTCGGCAGGCTCGCCACTTGTGACGAGTTGAAAATATTAAAATGATTCAACACTCGTCTTTTCTTTTCAGCGTTGTCTTTTTCTTTACCAACACCGACCGCTAGGGTCTACAAGCACATTATATAAGAAAATTCACTATTAACTATCACCTATAGTCCATAGGTCTATATCGCAAATATCACCTATTGTTCATAAGTCTATCCATATAAATGACGCACCTTCAATAACTAATTGCACAGTATTCTCCTCTACCATTTCCTTTGTCAATTAGTTTAAATTCACATTGTTCCAATATAATATGTCAGTACACTCTTCACTACAACTAATATCATATATATATTTCTATAATTCATCAAATTCAAATAACATTCATTTACTTGCTTCATTAAATGCAAATAACATTCACTTACTTCTCCCTAGCCTGAATGTCTGCTCAACTTCACTTCAGCAGATCCTTCTTGTCGACTGAACTCCTTTCAACAACGCCCCTTGTAGGCCTAACTTTGCTCATCCCTTCTTCTGGTCACGTAGGCTACGCTCACGTACGCTTGACCTTCGGGCGACTTAACTGCACTTGTTGTAGCGCTATATTTCTATCCGCTACACAGTCGAACCTCAAGCAGTCATCATCATCCCTCTCGTTCATTCAATACGTCCTTCGCTACAAAAACATATACACTTACATACTTACGCACGTGTGCATCTATTATATGAGGGGCAGGAAGAAGGCGAAAGAGAAGGGTATTTTGAATGTGCACTTGTCATAGCGCACCTTCAAGGAGTATAGGACATTTTCCCCTGGACAAACCCCTCGGACAAAGCCACTGTCAAAACCCCCGCACAATTCCCACCTTGATTTAGCCCAGGACATTGACCCCCCGGACAATTCCCCTTTGCTGCGCATAATTTTATAGCCTATTTCTGAAGGTATTACTTACTCAAACTTAGGCTAATTATCCAGTTCGCGGAGCTGTGTCAACTAGTTAGTGTCATACGGGTAAACATCTGTTTCTGTCATTTAGGCGTGAACTTATAACTTGTTATGGTGTCGTTCAGTCACTCCTATATTACACCTGTTGGTGTAATTTAGGACAGCATGAATCCTTGTCATCAATCCAGCTTCTATTTAGGCAAAAATTCGTTTGATCCAACTTCTATTTAAATAACAATTATTTTTATCCATCCAGCTCCAATTTAAGCAAGAATATTTTCATCAATCCAGCTCCAAATTAAGCAAGAATATTTTCATCAATCCACCTCCAACTTAAGTACTAACATTTTCATCAATCCAGCTTCCATTTAAGTAAGAATTATTTTGTATCAATCCGGCTTCTATTTAGCGAGAAATCTTTTCATCAATCCAACTTGCGTATACTTCTATATATGACCGCCGTTTTATAGTAGCTTAATCACTTATCGGTTCGCAAAGGTCCGACTTGCCACCCCAAAGGGTTTTCCCTTGGGGTAAAACAGGAAGGTGATCTGACCGACGACTGCATAAGCGTAGACTCGGACCCGGCCTGGGCGGTCGGACCAAAGTCCTCCGTGCCCACCTTCCCGTGGTGCGAACTGTTAGTACCTTCCCTGGGCCCTCCCCAGGGAGGCGAACGAACGGGCACGGCAGGCAAAACAGAGGAAGGCAATGGCAAACCACCTCTGCACTCTGCCAAGAAAACTGTCATGAAAAGCACCATCCATAAACCAACGATAGTCGCGGACGGCGGTACCTCCAGGCCGGAAGACGACTTAAAAGCTACTGGAGAAGAGCGACATGGTGAGCGGGGAAGTTCCAGACGTGATGAAGTGACTGAACCAAACCCGAAAGGACGTTCAGTGACGGAGGGTGTCGAGGAGCACCGACTCAACCTGAGCTGCAAGACACAGATGAAGGTCGGCACGTGGAATGTGCGCAGCATGAAGCTCGGGAAACTGGAGGTGATAAAGGGAGAGATGACACGTCTTGGCTTGGCTATATTGGGACTGAGCGAGACGAGATGGAAAGGTCAGGGACACTTCACATCAGGGGAATTCAGGATAATCATGTCCGGATCTGAGGTGGGAAGAAGAAACGGAGTAGCGATGATATGTGACAAAAGGAGTGCGGCGGCAATAATGGGATACGATACAGTGAGTGATAGAATGACGAGTGTCAGATTCAGAGGAAGAGAGGTCAACATGACGGTCATCCAAGTATATGCCCCAACATCGGTGGCGGAAGAGGAGGAACATGACCGTTTCTACAGCAGCCTGCAAGAGACTATGGACGCTGTACCTAAAGGGGACACACTGTTGATCATCGGAGACTTCAACGCGAAAGTAGGACAGAGTACGGATAAAAGTTCTTCAACTGGAAGGAATGGACTGGGGAAGCGGAATGAGGCAGGCACAAGATTGGTAGATTTCTGCGAAGCAAACGAGTTGAGCATTACAAACACATGGTTTGAACAACCAAAGAGGAGGTTATACACATGGACATCACCAGATGGTAGGAGTAGGAACCAGATAGACTACATGCTGGTAAGACAGAGATGGAAGAGTTCGGTGAAAGACATAAGAACAAGACCAGGAGCTGATTGCGGAACAGATCATGAATTATTAATGGCTACCTTGAGAACAAAACTGAAGAGGTTAAGAAAAGGCGAACGAATAGTGAGATACGACTGTAAAGGTATCACGCCGGAATACAGAATTGCGGTAGAGAACCGTTTTGAAGCGCTGGAGCTGGATGATGCCATAAATGCAGATGCCATGTGGGAGGAAATGAAGACGATAATACATAATGAAGCTGAGTACTTTGTGCCGAAGAAACAACGAAAGAAAACAACGCCATGGCTATCGGATGAGGCGGTGAAAGTTGCAACGGAAAGAAGATTGCAGAGATCGGCCGGAAACAGGGTAGGGGTCAAGGACTTGGACAAGGAGTTTCAAAAACTTGCGCGCAAAAGCAAGGAAGATTACTTGGCCAGAACTTGCACAGAGATGGAGGAAGAGGGGAAAAAAGGTAGAACAAGAGAAATGTTTGCAAAGGTGAAGCAATTAACTAGCAAATTTGTACCGCGAATGGGTGCACTGAGAGGAAGAGAAGGGAACGTGATAAAAGAAGAAGAGGAAGTTAAGGACAGATGGAGAGAATACACAGAGGAATTGTACAAGAAAGACCTGCGAGTAAAAGAGGAACAGGTCAACGAAATCAACTACGAACGAGAACCGGCAATACTGGAGTGGGAGGTGGAATGGGCAATCCGACAGCTTAAGGATAACAAGGCACCAGGAATAGACGGGATACCCATCGAGCTGATCAAGGCTGGAGGAGAAGAAATGACGAAGGGAATAACTATTCTGTGCAACCGGATATGGGAAACTGGTGAGTGGCCAAAAGACTGGAAAAATTCTACATTCATCCCGATATTCAAAAAAGGAGATGCCAAAGAATGTGGAAACTACCGCACGGTAGCTCTGATATCTCACACTAGCAAGATACTGCTTAAAATAATACATAGAAGGATGGAAAACACAATGGAGAGAGAGTTGCCAGTTAATCAGGCAGGTTTCAGAAAGGGGCGAGGGACACGAGATCACATTGCAAATCTTAGATGGATAATGGAAAGACAACGAGAATTCGGGCAAGAGGTCCACCTTTGCTTCATTGATTACAGCAAGGCGTTCGACTGCATAAATCATTCTTTGCTGTGGAGAACACTGCAAGAGATGGGAATCCCAAGACATCTCATCATGCTGCTCAAGAGCCTGTACGAAAATCAAGAAGCTATGATCAGGACAGAATGTGGAGACACGGATAAAATCAGGATTGGAAAGGGGGTGAGACAAGGATGTATATTATCTCCGTTCTTGTTTAACCTGTATGCAGAAAGAATAATACGAATGGCAGAGATGGATGATGCAGACGAAGGAATAAAGATAGCAGGAAAAATACTAAACAATCTACGATATGCAGATGATACTACACTATTGGCGGGGAGAAAAGATGATCTTGCGGAACTCATAAGAAGACTAAAGAGGGAAAGCGAAAAAGCAGGGTTATATTTCAACATCAAAAAGACAAAGATAATGACCACGGCGGAATGGGATACCTTCGAAATGGATGGAGAGGAGATAGAGGTTGTGACAAGTTTTTCGTTTTTGGGCTCAATGGTGGAGAAGGAAGGAAGATGCGATAAAGAGGTGAGGCGGAGAATTTCAATGGGCAAATCTGCAATGCAGGGGATGGATAAGATATGGAGGGACAGGCATGTGAGCTTACAGACAAAGACGAGGCTTGTCAAAGCAATGATTTTCCCCATAGTGCTATATGGAAGCGAGACGTGGACGAAGACGAAGGCGTTGGATGACAACATTGCTGCGTGTGAAATGTGGATATGGAGAAGGCTGCTGGGAATATCGTGGAAAGAAAGGAGAACAAATGAATCTGTGCTACAGGACATAGGTCAACTAAGAGGGGATATGTCGTTGCTGCAGATGATCATCAAACAGAAGCTGATGTTTTTCGGTCACGTAATGCGCACGGATGGACTGGAGAAGGCGATGATGCTGGCATGTGGAGAGGGTACAAGGAGAAGAGGACGGCCGAGGATCAGATGGATGGAGGATGTACATAGGAGGACAGGGATGAATCTTGGACAATTGAGGGATGTGACACAGAACAGAACGGAGTGGAGAAGGCTGGCCATGACAGTCGCTAGAGTTCCTCGAACTGACGGCACAAGGTGACAAGGTGAATCACTTATCACTTACACGCAATATGTTCTATACCAGGTTTTTGTCCTACCCTGGGGGGTTGTCCGGGAGGGGGTTTGTTTGAGGGTTTTGTCCGGGGCTTTGTCCAGGGGAAATGTCCGTGCCCCCTTCAAGATAACTACTCAGGAGCGCTCCCGACTACAGCGCGGACACTGTATCGAAGCTTCATGCCGAAGAGCTGAGCAATTGCGAGTGAAGGACTTGCCCAAGGTCCCTACGAAGCGGATTGAGGTGGATTCGAACCTGCAGCCCTCCGGCAGCAAGGCAACGAACATACAGGGTGGCTAAAAAAAATGTACCACCGGATAAAATGCGATATCTTCGAAACCGATTGAACTTTTTCTGCGAAAATTTCCCAATTTGCAGGGGAATGAATTTCCAACAGTCCCTGAAAGTTTCCATCAGGACCATGGCCTCTTCAACAGGACCAAAACAGACCATGTATCTGCATTCATCGGGATGGTTCGGAGGCTGAGCTCATCAGCATCGGAGGAGTCGCTAGGTGCGCACAACTGCTGCACGCGACCTCCATCACGATGCTTATATTATCTGCCGCTGCAGCATCAACCCAACAGCATCCGACATCACTCATCTCCATCCAGCCGATCGTTGAACTTCAAAGTGACCGGCTAACTAATGCCACACATCAAATAAATATAGAAAGTCTTATAATTGGACTGGCTGTCGTTATGTCCGTGTTTTAGGTGCATACATACATACTTACTTACTTACTTACATTCACATATGCTTACATACATACATACATACATAAATACATACATACATACATGCATACATACATACATACATACATACATACATACATACATACATACATACATACATACATACATACATACATACATACATACATACATACACACATACACACATACACACATACATACATACATACATACATACATACATACATACATACATACATACATACATACATACATACATACATGCATACATACATGCATTCAAACACGCATACATGTATAAGTGCCGACACGCCGCGAGGCAACCGAATACTTATACGGCGTGCCTTGTAGCCGTTGACGGAATAGCGCTACACACATCCAGATGTTAGACAATAGGCAATGGCTTTGTCTGAGAGACATGTCATTGACAATGCGCTACATTCTTCCTACGTCTGCAGAATCGAACAAACTCCCATACGTCAATACACCTATTATATATAGATGCACAAACACAGAGAAAATATATCTGCCTATATATTTATATATACATAATTATATATATACATATACATATACACGTATATATATATACACACATGTCACAAGAATATCGTTGACACGTGTCTATTAGTCAATGGATAGAATGCAGACGTCGAGTTAAATACATACATCTACACATATATTAATTATATATATATATATGTTATATATGATTTCGATGTAATAGATCAGTATGTATATATATATATATATGGATTTGATGGATTGATGGATGGATGGGTGGATGGATGGTTGGATAGATAGATAGATAGACAGACAGACAGACAGATCGATAGATAGATAGATAGATAGATAGATAGATAGATAGATAGATAGATAGATAGATAGATAGATAGATAGATAGATAGATAGATAGATAGATAGATAGATGATAGATAGATTAGATAGATAGATAGACAGATAGACAGAAAGATAGATAGATAGATAGATAGATAGATAGATAGATAGATAGATAGATAGATAGATAGATAGATAGATAGATAGATAGACAGACAGACAGACAGACAGACAGACAGACAGACAGACAGACAGACAGACAGACAGACAGACAGACAGACAGACAGACAGACAGACAGACAGATAGATAGATAGATAGATAGATAGATAGATAGATAGATAGATAGATAGATAGATAGATAGATAGATAGATAGATAGATAGATAGATAGATAGATAGACAGATAGACAGACAGACAGACAGATAGATAGATGATAGATAGATAGATAGATAGATAGATAGATAGATAGATAGATAGATAGATAGATAGATAGATAGATATATAGATAGATAGATAGATAGATAGATAGATAGATAGACAGACAGACAGACAGACAGACAGACAGACAGACAGACAGGCAGATAGACAGATAGACAGATAGACAGATAGACAGATAGACAGATAGACAGATAGACAGATAGACAGATAGACAGATAGACAGATATATAGATAGATAGATAGATAGATAGATAGATAGATAGATTAGATAGATAGATAGATAGATAGATAGATAGATAGATAGATAGATAGATAGATAGATAGATAGATAGATAGATAGATAGATAGATAGATAGATAGATAGATAGATAGATAGATAGATAGATAGATAGATAGATAGATAGATAGATAGATAGATAGATAGATAGATAGATAGATAGATAGATGGATATGAAGGGTGCGATGTATACCTTGGTTTGGGGCTTCAGCGAGAAGGTGTGTTCAGCTGAAACGCCACATTTGGACCATGCACCAATAATTGCAGCATGCTGCATTGTTGATGCAATCAGGCCCCACAAATTAATTAATTGATGTTCTTCCAAATAAAAATTACTAGTCAGCAGACATCAGTTGCAATGGCAGAGCTCTGATCAGTGTTGCCACTCTCAAAAACAGGTAGGAGGGTAAAAAAAAACCCAAGAAAACCCAAGTTGAGCAAATCTTCCGAAAATACCCAGAATTTCTCGAATAATTCCCGAATTTCCCACAAATCTTCCGAAAATTCCCCGAATTTCCCGCCCGACAAATCTGATGACTTTTTAGTCATCCGGCACAAATCTTCGGGATAAAAGTCCACAATTTCACGAAAAATGTCCAAATATGTCCGAAAATGTAAAAAATCACTTTTTTCCGGAA
Organism: Lumbricus terrestris; assembly: GCA_949752735.1. Classification (NCBI taxonomy): domain Eukaryota; kingdom Metazoa; phylum Annelida; class Clitellata; order Crassiclitellata; family Lumbricidae; genus Lumbricus; species Lumbricus terrestris. The sequence continues at coordinate 10,652,202 of OX457051.1, read as the reverse complement.
AAAACCCGGAAAAAACCCTAGGAAAAAACCCAAGTTCGTCCCAAAACCCCCCATTTTCCAAGTTCGGATAAAAAAACAAGATCTTGTGAAATAACCCAAGGAGTGGCAACGCTGACACTGATCATCTTTCTTGTGGCACGGTATCGTGTACAGACAACCGTCGCGAGATTTTACATAACATGACCCAAATTTGCTGACTTGTCTGCCCATTCGCAATTGAAGGCAATTAAAGATCGGGTCAGCTACGTTAACAAGGTGTCTAAAGCGACGTTATTCCCGTTTACATGCACGTAAATTATTGATCGTTCCTGTTTGACAACGCTGTATCCAGGGATGCCACTCTGCATTTTGAAAAAGGTCAGATCCGGTCGAAAAAAGGCTAGAAAAGGCTAGATTGACGATTTCCCTGAAAAATACATAGATTTGTCCAATTTTCCCGCTTGAAATTTCTGACGACCTTTCTTTAGTCGTACGATGATTAAAATTTGCTCTCTTTTCCTTCCCAAATTTTTTTCTTTTTTAATCCTTCGCTCCAAACTTTACAACTTTTTGTCCAAATTCACAAAATTTTCGATTTTTTCACGTCTTTTGTGCATTTTAGTTTAAAAAAATTAATTTGTATGTAAAAAGTCGAAAAAACTGTCGTGGGAAAACAGACTAGATTCTGACCAAAAAAAACGTAGACACCTAGACAACACCGAAAATACCTAAATCTAGGTGGAAAAAGCTATGAGTGGCATCCCCGACTGTATCATACCAAGGATGCTTGTGTCACCATCCGATTTTGGGTCTCCGAATAAATGTCTTCTCGTGTCCCATCTTTATAAATCAGTTTCCCAAACCATTTGAAAGGTGTCTAAAACGACCACAGTAGCCAATGTTATTATTCGTAGTATCAGCTTCTTCGAGATGCGCCCTGCATGGTTGGCTGTCTTTTTCATTCATTCATTCATTCACTCACTGATTCAAGAATTTATATAGCGCTTCTTCAAGGCGACTACTCAGAAGCGCTCCCGACTCTAGCACGACAAAAAGGGGCAGTCTTGAGTTTAATATAAAAAAAAATCAGTAATAACCCCAGAGAGTATATAGACGTAGCTCCTGTGGTCCGCGTATAGAACTTGAGCAAGTCCTTCGCTCGCAATTGCTCGTGAGCTTCTCATGAAACTCCGATTGAGTGTCAATGTTGTCTTAAACTCAATTGCAGATATCTTTGAATCAGATGATGAGATTAGGTAACAATAGACTTGGATTGAACGGATTAGGTTCGAGTAGATTAGAATAGATGATATTGGATTTGATTAGATTATACTTGCCTGGATTATATAGGTTAGATCATATCGGGTTACAGTAGAGAAGATTATAATGGATTTCATTGAAATGTATAATTGGACTAGATAGGGTCGGATTGAGTTAAAGTGGATAGGATATCTATAAATTGGATTAACAGATTAGGGCTACACTACATACATGGGGCGCGGTGGTGTACTGAAGTGGTGGCGGCGTTGCCTTGAAGCCGGACGGTTCGAGGTTCGAATCCACCTCAAGTCGCCGCGTAGGGACCTTGGGCAAGTCCATCACTCTCGATTGCTCAGCGCTTAGGCGTGAAACTCACGATGCTGTGTCCGCTCTGTAGTCGGTAGCACCTCTGAGTAGAAAGCTTGAAGGGGCGCTATAACAAGTGCGCATACAAACAAACAGACAAACAAACAAGCAATACATACATACATACAATCATACATACATACATGCATAAATACATACATACATACATACATACATACATACATACATACATACATACATACATACATACATACATACATACATACATACAAACGTACGTACGTACATACGTACATACATACATACATACATACATACATACATACATACATACATACATACATACATACATACATACACACATACACACATACATGCATACATACACACATACATACATACATTCATACATACAAACATACATACATACATGCATACATTCTACATACATACATAGATGCATACATACATGCATACATACACACATACATACATACATTCATACATACATACATACATACATACATACATACATACATACACACATACACACATACATACATACATACATACATACATACATACATACATACATACATACATACATACATACATATACATACATACTTACATACATACATACATGCATGCATACATGCATACATACACACATCAAGTATTTATACATTAATTTTATGCACCCAAATGCCACCCATAATGCTTTCGCTAGGTTTCGAGCATCCTTTGAACACCTGCAGTTCTCTTTTGTTGTCGTTATCTGTATAGTCTTATTCGTTTACAAACTGATTTGCATAAATCAGGCGCTAAATGTAAATCATGCGAAGTAGATAGTTCTATAATTTTTCTAACGGAACCCTGGAGAAGGTGCGTATCAGATTTAAACTGTTTGACAAACGCCCATGGGTCTATAATATAATCGTGTTACTGAGACGTTTGAAGCAGCCTTTTAAGTAGCGCACTGTTGGCAAAACAGTTTAGACGAAGCAAATGTTGGGAACAATGTCGGAGGAAAGAACAAAGGCGATGGGAGATCAAAGATCGGGTTGATGCGTTTAGACTTGAGTGATGCATGCCGTAGAGATATCAAGATGGAGAGGTCTATTGTATCTCTATCTATTGTATCTCTATCTATTGTATCTCTATCTATTGTATCTCTATCTATTGTATCTCTATCTATTGTATCTCTATCTATTGTATCTCTATCTAGTGTATTTCTATCTATTGTATCTCTATCTATTGTATCTCTATCTATTGTATCTCTATCTATTGTATCTCTATCTATTGTGTCTCTATCTATTGTATCTCTATCTATTGTATCTCTTATTGTATACACCGATATGACTGTATGTGTGTATGCGACTGTGCTTCTGCAGTGTGTCTGTTTTCGTGTACGTTTCGTATTGTCTGTCTATCGGTCTGCTTGTCCGTGTGTCTGCCTGTCTGCCTAACTGTTTGCCTTCTATTTATCTGCAGATCAAAGCTCGAGGGTACGTACCATACGTATTCTATTTTTTGAAAGGTACGCACGTATTTTAACGTACCCTATTTTAGGGTACGTAAACAATAAATAAAATACGTTAACCACGTCATTGTTCATTATTGAGACTGCTCAATTTAATTTAAGCAAACACTCACCACCCAGTATACGGCGTAGTAAATTGCTGCAATGCTATATTGTAGGTAGGCCTATATGTTTATCCAGCATACATTGCATTTAATGCACTAATGTCAGTCAGTCGTCTCAGTTCTGCTGCAACACTTCAAAGATGTGTTCTTATGCGATTGCCTGATCCAACCCAGAACTGCTTGTCGAAAAAATTGCATTCAATCAAATAATATTTATTGTTTTCGCATTTTTCAAAACTTTCACGTGCGTCCATTATACTTCCCAAGTTCTCTGTGCATCGCTGACTCGCTGACTGATGCGTATGCTATATAGATATAGCCCACTCAACTTTCGAGTTAGGCTACACCAATTTGCAAACCAGCGACGTGTACTTAGCTCTCATCAGAAAGACAGTACTGTACTATTTGCATTAAATTAATTATAACCAAAGAATTTATCGAATTAAATTTACTGCTGCGCTACCGGAGGTACCGGTTTCAATGACGCTTAGACCTAAAGTTGACGTCAGATTTATACGTTGGCTATGGGTCGATGAGTAAACCATGCATAAATAAAATTTTCGTGTATGGTACGTACCATACGCGTATTCTATTTTTTGAAAGGTACGTACGTATTTTAACGTATTCTATTTTAGGGTACGCGTACCCTCGAGCTTTGCTGCAGATGTATACGTGTGATTCTCTGTCTGTCTGCCTGCCTGTCTGTCTGTCTGTCTGTCTATCTGTATGTCTTCATAATGTCTGTGTCCGTCCGTCCGTCTGTCGGTCGGCATGTATGTGTGTCTGCGTTTGTCTGCGTGTGTCTGTCTATCTGCTTGTGCTCTATCTGTACGTGAGTCTGTCTGTCTGTCTATCTGTCTGTCTATCCATCTGTTATCTGTCTGTCACATCCTACTATCCTACTGTCTGTGTATGTACTTGCTCACCTATCTATCCTACTGTCTGTCCATCTATCTTGTCTGTCTGTTTGCCTGTCCGTCTGTCTGTCTAAATGAATTTGATGCTCATTTTCAGGTCAGCAGGGGTCTCGTCTCTGCCTGGCGGCTCTTTGTGACCGGGGCGTTCCTAATAGCCCTACACCCGTCCAAATAACAAATTCGCCCCTTTACGGTTTACGTGGCGTCGATCATCCAGGCAGGGTCCGACACTAGATCGTCCATCATTCCCTACCCACCCCGGGGGCATCCAGCATCGAGTGGGGGCGTCCCCGAATTGTTTACCCGATTCGGGGGACGGGACCGTAGATTAGTTTTGCGCTGTGTAATCATCGTAATTGACTGTCGTGCGAGTACATTGCAGGGGCGACCCGTAATTACCCCGTAAAACATACACACACTGCCCCGACAGCTGGGCTGCAATGAAACCGGGGTTTGGAGGAGGCGTGCAGCAACAGCAGAAGGGGTATTGAGGAGTGGCGGGCGGGTGGGGAGGGATGGGGTGAAAGGAATGGTGGGAGAGGAGGGGTGATAAGTAAAGGGTGTCGCAGAAGCAATTGTCTGAGTTTGGGGAAGAATTGAGGAGGGCGCTGAAGCCATTTGTTCGCGTTGGCTATTGTTGTATTTAAACGCGTGTAATGTAATACCCTCCTATACTGCAGGGTCAAAGTGTCATCATGACTCAGACGTTTGTGGTATCTCGTATACTGTATAGGCTACATCTGCTGGTTACCCCATAGATAAACCTAGATATAATATCTAGAGCATTTAGTAATAAATGGGAATATAGGCTATTCACGTGATGTTTTGTCTCTCAAAGGTTTCTTGCAAATTGCAATTCCTAATACGACAATTTCTGGTTGCTTTGCAAGCACCGACTTCTATAATTATTATTATTATATCAGCGAAAATCACAATTTAATTCACAATAATTCAATTTTCGCACACTAAACACATCCGGGTGACAGAACGCAGCCTGTTTACATTAACCAATAATATTTTTAACGAAGGTCTTATATGCATGTTCAGATTGCAACACAAGTCAGGATTACTATAGGTTTGATTCATAATAGATAATTTTAATGTGAGATTGTTACAGGGCTGCTTTTAAGGAATTTTTAGAACTGCACAACTCCTTCTTTCCTTTCCCATCCTCCATGGCAAATCACTTCCAATCGAAGGAAAATGACCTTTTTTACTTATAAGTTAACTGTACAGAAGTGCTTCTACAACCGCACAAATCCAGTTAGAACTGCACATTTTGTGTAGGCTACATGCAACTGCACGCTAAAAAGCCCTGGATTGTCATAGGATTTGCTACAAAATGTTCTTGAAAAATACTTTAGGGATGAAGTTGCAATTATCTTTGCCAAGAAGGGAGAAGCAATGAGCCCGCGAGGACGGGAATAACCGAGCGAGTATATGCCCATGGATGCAGTTCATGTGTCAGTGCTGAAAATACGTAACAAAAGTATTTTGAACTGGTTTTCTTTAAACAGAACGACTTTGTGCTTTCTGATTATATATAATAGGTGAAGGAAGACTGTTCCATGCACGGTGAAACATCCGTCACCCGTTTCAGTTTGTTATAGTTTAGGTAACTGGCGTCACTTGCACATTGCATCAGAGAGGATTTTGATAATCCATGGCAGCCGCGGATAATGATAATCTGCAAGGTTTTTCTTGTTTTGTTTCTCTGTCGCCTTGGTTCTTCTGTCAGTCTTTGCACAAATTTTGATTCTAACCGTAGACGGACGACTTGCAGGGCTGTCAAAAGTCAAATTTGCAATGACTTGTGATCATTGTGGGGCGCGGTGGTGTAGTGGTGGCGTCGTTGCCTTGAAGCCGGAAGGTTCGAGGTTCGAATCCACCTCAAGTCAACGCGTAGGGACCTTGAGCAAGTCCTTCACTCGCAATTGCTCAGCGCCTCGGCGTGAAACTCCGATGCAGTGTCCGCTCTGCAGTCGGGAGCGCCTCTGAGTAGAGAGCTTGAAGGGGTGCTATAACAAGCTCATTAGGCTGCTACTGTAAATTGTAATCATGCTGCGTTGTGTCAATTTGATATCAAACGAAGATAATTATATTTGCTAACTGAAGCCTAACCCAGAAACGAAGCGCAGAGCCTCTATTTTATCGCGAGCGCTGCACCGAGTCAGTGGAGGTTGCCCAAAGGATGATGTTGTCGTCATCGTCGTCATCGTCATCATCATCATCATCATCATCATCAACATCATCATCATCACTATCACTATCGTCATCATCATCATCATCATCATCATCATCATCATCATCATCATCATCATCATCATCATCATCATCATCATCATCATCATCATCATCATCATCATCATCATCATCATCATCATCATCATCATCATCATCATCATCATCATCATCATCATCATCACCATCACCACCACCATCATCATCATCATCATCATCATCATCATCATCATCATCATCATCATCATCATCATCATCATCATCATCATCATCATCAGCAGCAGCAGCAGCAGCAGCAGCAGCAGCATCAGCATCATCAGCATCATCATCATTGCTACGCTTATAAAGTGACTGAATTCTTCGATCGGTTGCAATGTTGATAATGACAATTATTTTGGGAGCCTCAGACGCCATCGGGCAGGACTTGCTACACGCAATTGCCCTGCCCAAAAAACCTGAAGTTGTAGTCAGTGAGTGTACCAACAGGAACCAGGTTTATATAGCGTCAATTCAAGGAAACTTCTCTCTGCGGCCGAGGACCGTTTCTTGAGTTAGATTTCAGATTAATGAACTTCTGGTGAAACTGCCGCCATCTAGGGAACTGATACGAACCAAAGCACTGTCTATCTGACTCTATCATGACATTGTGTTGCCAATGTCCATACAAGGGTCTTCATAAATTATATAGATCTAATTCGTAAAGGCTATTTGTTTCCCTTTTATACGATTATGACCCTTTCGCGTTTTCGTCAACGCTGCCACTGTGCAAATTAAGCCATCAATACTCGTTTATTCAAATATGTAGGCCTAGGCCTACTCATAAAATGTGACATATAAATGATACAATAGACTCAACTGATGCAAAAAATTCATGGTTTGGCGTATTCTCTAGGCTGGATAGATAACACCAAAGAAGACCTGAGAGAGAAGAGCGTCAGCTTAGCCGAGATTGGAGAAACAATCAGGAGCAGAGAAGTTTGGAGACATTTCATAAAGGCCTCATCGCCATAGGCCTATCGATGACGGAGGAGAAGGTAGAAGAAGAACAGAAAATTTTCGAGGCAACCTTGACGCTTTTTCAACAGTTATATAATAAATACCAAGAGAACAGTTCTTATAAAGAAAACGTGACATAGAATTACGCTTGTCTTTTACTGGCATAGAGTAAAGTTATGGGCTCTCGCTCGAAAGTCTTGACCGCTGTGACTCACTTACCGTATCTTGCATTCCAACATCGACTGAATTAACGCACAATAATCATCGACATGGGCGGAGTTTGCTTTCCGTTCTTGGAGGGGCTAAAGCCTTCTTGGGAGGGGGGGCTAAGCCCGGAAAAATACCATTTACATGGTTAAAAAATGAATTTGGGTCTTCTTGGGGGCTTATCCCCTAGCTCCTGATAAACTCCGCCCATAATCATCGGTTATAAGACCAGTGACGGCGCCAGGATTTTAGTTTGGGGGGGGGACTGAAGCCTCGCTGCGGAAATTTCCCATTTTCACCGCAAAAATTTTTGACGACCTTTTTTTTAGTCATCGGCCGAAAATCGTGGATATTTCAATGTAAAAAAATCGGATGACCCTTTTTTGGGGGGACTGAGCCTCTTATAGGGGGGCTTAGCCCCCCTAACCCCCTAGCGCCGCCACTGTATAAGACGGTGCAGTTGAGAATGGAATCCATTGAAGTTAATTAGGTGCGCTCGATTTGATTATTAAATAAAACGCAATTCAATGGTTCTGCAGGGCAATACAATATAATAACGCTCTGCTCCACAGCAATCGGGCTTACTATCACTGGCATAGGTGATAACGGTTGTGGCGGTGAAAGACAATAAGGTATGTAAAGATTAAACCAATGCAATTGGACCTATAAATTAATACCACTAGACGGTAGACCAGAGGTGATGGTGGCTGTGGAAGTGTTGGTGATAGACAATGGGGTAAGTAAGTAAGCCACTGCACGGTAAAGAACTCTTTCCTGACTACCAAGCACTAAGCAGGTCACAGCAATATTATTTTAAAAGAAAATTCACGAAACGAAGACAATTCTGCTTTTTAATCGTGTAAATGTACAAGTACTCGATTCTACAAATAGCGACAGTGTTTCGGGTGAGCGATTAACAAATGTATCTAAAAGAGAATATGTTGCAAATGAAATAGGCCCTACAATAGTCCTAGGACAGTTACTATACCGGTATACGAGATGTTGATATTTAATAGGAAATTGTCTTTATTGCGTAAATGTACAAGTTGTCGATTTTACATAGCGACAGTGTTTCGGATAAACCGATTAACAATGTATATCTAAAAGAGAATAAGTTTCAAATGAAATACAGTAGTCCTAGGACAGTTACTATGCTGCGAGATATTGATATTTATTAAGAAATTGTCTGCATTCTGCATCGTGTAGCACTCTATTCTTCTATGAAGCGGAAGATCCTAAGGACAGTGAGATCAACATCAACCACACAAATGCCCATCACTTCATTCCTCTCTCGGTTGAAGTGCAAACCATTGAAATACAAGTCGTCATCTTGATCCGATTGTGGACCAGTAAATTCCAAGAGATTCAACTCAGAATCTAACAGCTCCATTCCATCGTGCATGTCGTGAATCAGAATCCTGCCAAATGCATCGACAAAACTCATGGAAATCACATCATCCTCGGGTCCAAGTGGTGACTTATACTGCCGTTGAATAGTTCCATTCGGATCAATTTCCGTCACGTCTACATGTATTTCAGGCTGCTTGCTCGCTGAAGCCAGTACAAGGTTTCCATTTGGTTTTCTGATAACGCAGCTATCACAGCATTTGGATCCATAGACATTCTCAGACATGGTTACTTCGCGCTGCATCAGACCATTCGGATCATATACGCGTATCAAGTGAGGACCCTCGTGTAGTCCATTCGGCGTCGAGCTCAGTATTATTTCACCTTCATCGGATACGGAAATGGAGTTAACTGGCCAACTGAGATCACTAATGAACGCTTGAATGTTGAACTTCTGATTCGCATCTTTCGTTATGCGTAAGACTGAAGCACACTGCGATTCAAACTTTTCCTTCAGTACATAGACGCAGTTTGACACGTTGCAAGCCGCTATCGCCCCATCATACAGTCCTGGAAGCTCGATGACATCTTTCACCTCTGTCATATTGTTGCGATCGTAGACCGTGATGTTGTTAACGGAAGATATCTCAGATGTCGCGTTGTCAAGATTATTGCTTGTGTCGTCAAGATTATCGCCCATGTCGTCAAGATTATTGCCCGTGTCGTCAAGATTATTGCCCGCGTCGTCAAGATTATTGCATGAGCAGAACAGGAAGATGTCATCTCCCAACATGGCAATTCCGAAGGCACAGCAATCGACACATAATTCCTGCACACGTTCCATTCGAAACTTCTCCTGAGCTGAAACATTACACTGTCACGTTAATTGCACAGACCAAGTGCCATGGCGTGTCTTAAATCCAGCAATCAAATCAATCAAACCAATCAAGCGCAATTTACATAGCGCCACTTCAAGATAACTACTCAGAGGCGCTCTCGGTCGTGATCAAGCGAAAAAACAGTATTCAACAGTTTGTGAAATTAAATTAAATCCTGATATGACACATCTATTTGCCTACACTCAGAGAATTGACTTTTTAAAATTGTCTGTTTGAAATTTCAAGTAGGCTTACAATAATTTATAGATCATGAAACTATTCTGACTACGTTGTGATTGGATACTTTTTCTAAACTGGTGTTCCATGTTTAAACACAGAAGTGGAGAAGTAATGAGGAAACTAATAGCAAGGTTTCTGACCGGATGAGGGCAAAATCAAAATGGTCAACAGACCTTGAAATAATTATATTCTATTCCCACCCAACAAATTCTGGAGTGAATTTATAATAATATACCCGATAAGTCGATGGTCGTTTTGAATGAAATTACAATGAACAATCATCATGCGAGAGAAGAGCAATATTATAATTAAGGCTAAGCTGCAGCAGCACCTAAAAATATTGCAACAAGTTTACTAATGCTGCTCATTCGTGGCAGAACTGAAAATTCCGTCATTTGTAGCCTATACAATATTATAATCAATGTCGCAATATTGCAAAACGACGGTAAATCCCGAAAACAATAATTGCCTAGATAGCCTGTGATGCTGATAAAGACGACGAAGAAGAAGGCGATAGTAATTAATGATGAAACAAGATATTAGTCTATGTGATCATGAAATTTTTTTAATGCTTGCGAGATACTTTCTAATAATTGTGATACAGATCCGTATTTGTTTACAAATTACAAGTATGCCTACTTATAAGGACGTAAATCAACGTCTTATTGCCTCGTTATTCAGCTTATACGGTGTCAAGCTCTGCGAAAGTTGCATGGTACAGTACAGTTTCGCTGTTTCCTGACCAACAGATCGCCGTCCAATTCGCACGTTATTCAGATTTTAACCAGAGACGGGTCGGAAATAATTGAGAGCATGAACTAACCAATGCCGTCTAGAGCTCGATGAAGTTCCACTTGAAAGACGTCGGCCGAAAGGACGTTGCTCCATTGCGAACAGACGGATCCAAGTCTGCGTATCACCAGATCAGCTTTTACTTTCCACACACTTTTCGCCAGCTTCATATTCTTCACTTCCATGGTTATGGCTTCAACGAGAATGCCCTGAAGTATCTTGGTCGGGATATCTTGGAGCTGAAATTAAACATTGGAAGATAGTATCACATCTGTAGACAGTTTTTAAAGAACTCATTAGTTTAACGACCATTACATTTTTAGCAGTAGAGGTTTTGATGGAGGATTCTGTTGGATATTTTAAAAAGTCAGTATTAATCTAAAAAATAAGGCTATAGAAAATTGGACGAGTTGTCATTTCATTGTTTAAGATTTTAGATTGTTTTGTAGTTTCTTCTTTTCGTTTTCAATCACTTTTCCATCGTATTTTTTACATTATGTCCAAATTCCTTTTCGATCCAATATTTTAAAGGATTTATCAAAAATCTCGACCTGGTCAAATTACTTATCTTAGGCCACACGTCCGATAACACTGCATTCAAGTGGCAATTACGACAATTAAAAAAATTTGCAAACACATTCAGCAACACCGTTACTGAAACTGTGTGCTGAATATCAGAGTCACGTGACTTACCGTTTTGTCGCTGGATGAGACAAACTTTCCACGTTTAGCATTGTTCTCTTGTCGGGATGCTGCTATAAAAGAAATGAACACAATTGTACTCAGCTGCATTTATTGTTGTCAACAGTAATTGTTTATTATACTTTTATGTTATGAATTTTGAGAATTTTCACGCAGAGTTGTCAGGCTTGAGTATTTGCGCGTGGGTTCCTGAATCTGAATGCGTAAAGGCTTCACATGAAATTTGTTCCCATTACTCAAACTAGGGTTAGATTATTTTGAGCTCTTAGATGCCGTAGGCCTGCTTGAAGTTTGCATATAGGTAGTATCTTCTTGTATATAATAGTTCTCATCAACCAGCTTCCAGCAGAAGAAAATTATCAACCAAAATAACTAGCTATGTCTAAGAAAGGGTTAGTTTTATATATCCAATACACATAAAAAATATTTCCTCTAATTCACACTGTCAGTTTGGCAAAACCTTCACGTAAGAAGTTTCTACCGAAGAAAAGGCTCTGTTTCATCAATCCAATATACGAATATTATCACAAACAATAATAAAATAAAAAATATTAATCCAATAGACGAACTTAACGCTACACCATCGCGTTAAATCGACAAGAAATAACAATTGAACAATGCCGAGATGGTAGTAAATGGTATGGGAAATCCTATACCTTCCGGCATTAAAGGGTTAAACCACAACTTTAGAATAAAGTGCAGGCTGTGCAGCATGAGCTTGATTATTGTCTCGAAATTGCTCTGAACCACAATGCATGCCATAAAATTCAATTTTCAATTCAATTCAATTCATTTATTGAACCCAAGAAATACATTTTACAGTTAAACAGAACAGTAATAGAACAAAATAATGTAAAAAAAGATTTAAAAAAGCAAATTTAAAGTATAAGTAGGAACAAAGAGCACACCACCTGGAGGGACAGATCCCGCTAGAAGGGGGCCCATTGAACAAGTAAGTGGCTAAGTGAGGATAGACCGGGCATCATATATTTTGTGTGTTTAGTGTATATGGGTTCGTACATCCATCCATACATACATCCATCCATCAATCAGTTTCCATCTATCCATCCATCCATCCATCCATACATCCATCCTTCAATGCATTAATTAACTAACCGTTTGAGTCGTCATTGTTGAGTTCATCTGATGTTCGTTTCTTCGACATGGTTCTATGGTTGCATTACGATCTGCAGAGGAAGAAACGTCGCCTCTTTCCACAACAACTAATGTCAATATTGCGAGAAACGACAACCGATGTTCGAGAAAGTCGAAGGAGTCAAATAACAGACTTGAGGTCGATTCGAAAGTCAACCGCCAAGGTCCGACGTCTGCGATGTATTGCAGCGAGTCAGATACTTAAACTTATCTTGATAATTTATTGATGTATAATCGATGCTAATTCAACGGTGCAATCAAACTTTGAAATCAGTTGCACTTATATATATTATTATTATTACTTAAGAAGTTAAGATTATCCTGATGTTAGAGTATTCGTAAAAAGTTTGATGTAATTATTAACGGTGTAATTAAACGATGTAATGGCGACTTCAACCTTTCTAGTTGTTACTATTATGACGTCACGCAACGGATAATAATTATATTGATCATTTGGACATTTAAACAATATCAAACACAACGTCAGTCTTGATCAGTCCGGTGCATCATGGGATCGCATTGACTTGTCTAAGAGACAATAAATGGACTCTATATAATTGTCTCTGTCTACTTAAATCATTCGTCATGTAGCTACAGTACTAGTTTCGTTACTGGACCCCCTCCGGCCCTAACGACCAGCTAACCCTGCCGTACGTGTAACGTTATGCGGCGTGAACGTTGCCACGAGAAAATAGCTAACGGCTGCCGAAAGTACGTTATTCACGCCGGGTTAGGACCTTAAACGCGAGCGAGTAGCTCAGAGGTCGACCAGAGTGAGTCTTCTAACTCCCCGGGAGACCGTAATTATGAAGACATTAGCCGGGTGTCAAAGATAAACTAATTAATGCCATCTGCTCTATACATGTACATGTACATGTGTACGCTTGAATGCATGTCAATAGCCACGTTGCCGCTGTGCAGTCTGGATCAGTTCAACTACGGCTGAAGCACGTAGGCCTACAATGTACATGTACATGTACATGTTGGGAGTGCTTCTGAGTAGACGGTGACTTGAAGGGGCGCTATAAAAATTGATTAAATTATAATTATATCATATATTATTATATTATATATTTTATTATTATATTATATTATATATAATACATACACACATACTTACATACATACATACCTACATACATACATACATGTACATGCATACATGTACATACATACATGTACATACATACCAACAGCAAAAGTGACTATAGCAGACAGAGCTGGCCCAATTCGCAGAACCTGTCTATACACATATATTTTTATGTATATATGTATACATGTACATACATACATACATACATACATACATACATACATACATACATACATACATACATACATACATACATACATACATACATACATACATACATACATACATACATACATACATACATACATACATACATACATACATACATACATACATACATACATACATACATACTAACTTACGTGGATGCATAATTATATGCATACCAACAGCTACAATGTATGGTGACTATGGCAGACTTCCAGGTGGTCCGTTTAGCAGGACTTTTCTATACATACTGTACATACATGCATATATACAGTGTATACATGCATACATACATACATGTATATACATGCATAAATACATGCATGCACACATACATTTATACATGCATGCATAAATTCACATATACGTGCCTGCATACATGTACTTACATGTACATACCAACGACTATACGTGTAGTTACTTAGGCAGACGATAAACCTATAATGTATAGATGTAATTGGTCGATTTCTCCAGAGTGTACCTCGACTACACAGGGTATAACTTTTGAAGGGTAGGGGCCACCATCATAATCTATACGTCAAAATGTGCGGAAATGAACCCCCTGCAGCTACCTAAAAGGGCATAATAGTATATTCCATTCGCAACAAGTTTGTATTTTGCAAAAACCTAGGGGGTGTCAACCACCACCACCCTAGTAGCCCGAGGTTTATGTCTTTCCGTGATACCCAAGAGGAACTGGACTCCACCTACTCACCATCCTTATGTAAATTAGCCCGAGACATTCCATTGGTCAATTGGACACTGTGGATCAGACTGAGCGAGTGAGGATAGGATCATTGGACACTGTGGATCAGACTGGGCGAGTGGGAGAGGGGGTAGGATCATTGGACACTGTGGATCAGACTGGGCGAGTGGGAGAGGGGGTAGGATCATTGGACACTGTGGATCAGACTGGGCGAGTGGGAGAGGAGGGAGGATCATTGGACACTGTGGATCAGACTGGGCGAGTGGGAGAGGGGGTAGGATCATTGGACACTGTGGATCAGACTGGGCGAGTGGGAGAGGGGGTAGGATCATTGGACACTGTGGATCAGATTGGGCGAGTGGGAGAGGGGGTAGGATCATTGGACACTGTGGATCAGACTGGGCGAGTGGGAGAGGAGGGAGGATTATTGGACACTGTGGATCAGACTGGGCGAGTGGGAGTGGGGGAAGGATCATTGGACACTGTGAATCAGACTGGGCGAGTGGGAGTGGGGGGAGGATCATTGGACACTGTGGATCAGACTGGGCGAGTGGGGGGAGGATCATTGGACACTGTGGATCCAAATGGGCGAGTGGGAGAAGAGGGAGGATCATTGGACACTGTGGATCAGACTGGGCGAGGTGGAGTTGGAGAGGGATCAGTGAGAGCTGCTGGAGGATCAGTGAGAGCTGCTGAATGGGGTGTGCGAAGTGAGGCACGCGCAGTCGCTGAGCCTGGCCATTTTATGCAACTGCTGGCAGATGACAGCGATATCCGTCGAAATGAGACGTCGGATATTTTTGATTTTCATGACGACGCCTTTCCAATTTTAACATCTACACCGTCACAAACAAGAGCCAACAGTTACCGCTCTTTCAATCAACCAACCAGCGCCACAAACCAGTCAATCGCACATCAACAATATACTGTTCACAATTCTGATAATTATCCACCGTCGGCAGTTACTGGAGTTATTAACGTGACAGCAGGCTCACTATGTCATGGCTGCACAGCTCTGCAGATGGAAGTGCAGCAGATCAACAAGACAGTTGAGGAACAGAGCAAGAAAATTTCCCAGCTAAGTGAAATGTTCATTCACGTAAATAAGCGACTGGGCGAGATTGGTGGACAGAACACGTCCAACAGACATGTAAACCGTGCGCGGGACGAGGTTTTCACGGATGTCCGACTGATGCGTGTGAAGGCTGCTGCATTTGTCACAGGGCGTGCATTATCAGCACACATGTGCAAGCAGTTAGTGCTTAACCTATTCGAAAATGAACCCCCATATCGCTTTGATACGGATGATATTAAAAGCATAAATGAGCGTCGGGAATTGCGAGATGCGCCCTCACTGGCCAAATGGGCAGTCTTTGAACTCTTTAGCCTACAAGATCTAGTTGGGCGCAATTGCTTGGGGGGAGGATATACCGGGGGTGGGGCGGGTTCGAGTCGATCGACCTCTGAACTGAAGAAACCATTCGACGAAACCAAAATGAGTATAATCAAGACGGCAGTGTTTGTGTTGTATCCTCAGCTACACGACGGTCCACGCAGAGCAATGTGGATGAAGTGTGTTGAGAAAATTAACACAGATGTACGCTACCTGTTTAAAGTCAGCCTTAAAAAGCATGAATGGCTTCAACTGGGACCGTATTAACACTGTTAACTTTCACAGCACATTGCGTCTACAAGAGACTCCATTTTACTATTTCTCACTTAATTAGTGTAGTATTTTACTTTTAGAAAGGTTTGAACCAGAAATGACTTAAACGTTTTCATTTTCAGTAGTTAATCGCTGTGTGATGGCGTTCGTGATAAATAAGCAATTTATTGCTTTTTGTGTTCTCTGCAGTTTTTGTTTGGTTTCATCTCCGTAGTAAACAACTTAATAATTACATTGTCTTAATATCACTTATTACTATTTATTAATCTTTTGCAAACATGCATGACGTCATCCAAATGCGCTGGATTATTTATGGTGGGCCTAGCTAGATAGTTCATTTATTTAAGTAAGTAAGTAAGTAAGTAAGTATAGCTTTACTACACCGCCTGCAAACGCACTGCGGGATACGAGGAAGTTAATGGATGAATTCTTCAGTACTGTTTGGAATATCCATTTAGTCCACTATATATAGTCAAAGCATGAGAAATTAAGAAGAACCTAAATGTAGCCTACTTCGTAAATGTAGGCTACATGTAATCAAGAATTTCTATAGCGGCCGTACATGGCCTCGACCCTGTTCATTTTTCAGTGAATTTGTAGGAAAGACTTAATCCATTTTTATCCATTTTATCTGGTTAAAACCCTGGTTTAACCCACTATAGGCATAGGCGCTAGCGCCGACAAAACATCTAGTTGTGTATATATTCATAGTAAAAAGCTATAATACTAACAGGCTATAGCACAATGGACAGTGTAATAATCTTCTTCCGCGTATGTTAATGCCTCATACATGTACAGTACATGTAGTTTTGTACTCAGATTTAAAGACGACTTTGAGCTTGGATGGGTAGTCACCTCCCTCGAACCCTCTTCTGATTCCATGTCGTGTCAGTCAATGTTTGTCACACTTCGTCAATTTGTTAATTTTCTCCCTGAGATTTTAAGGCTAAAACCGCCACAGTTCTGATTGACCAACATTCGCCACAACAGTCTGTCAATTAGGCCTGCAGACACAGTGGTTAGCCTATTATTAAAAGTGTTGCACCGTTTATATGCATACTAGATTAACTGATCACCTTGATAGAAATAACCTTTTTTATCCGTACCAATTTGGCTTTAGTAAAGGTCACTCCACATCCCATGCCTCAATTGAGGTGGTTGATAAAATTTCAGAGGCTATTGATAATTAATCGTTTGATTTCTATTGGAGTATTTTTGGATCTATCTAAAGCTTTCGATACTATTCAGCATAACATTTTATTTGATAAATTGTCTTATTATGGTGTTAGAGGCATCACTCTTGACTGGTTTAAATCTTACCTGACTAGTCGTACCCAACAGGTCTTCTTTTCTAATACCCATTTTAAACTGGCCCACATATTATGCGGTGTTCATCAAGGTTCCATTCTAGGCCCTCTCTTATTTCTTATTTATATAGGCCTAAATGACATTACTACTTGTTATAACAAACTTAAACTATATTTATTTGCTGATGATACTACGGCCTTTATTACTAGGCCTAATTCTAGTCACTTATGCCTTATTAAATCTATGAATCATGAGATCACTTTACTTACAAACTGGTTTAACTCTAATTTCTTATCACTTAATCCTAATAAAACCAATTATATAATCTTTACAGGACCGAATAGAATAATCAATGTCTCGAGCATACCCCCCTCTCGAACCAAATGAGGCAACGCAGATCCCAGCGTAAATTGCCGCGTTAACGGACGAACACCAGCTGGAGGAACTCAGCCTTGTCGCGTCACAGCAGACAATCGACGCTTTGATAGCAGCAGTGCAGATACTGTAGACACAGATTACAAGCTGCTGCTCAAACAGATCAAATCGGGCTGGCCACCCAAAGGGACGGCCGTACCAGAGGCAATTAAGCCTTATGCCGGATTCGCCGACGAACTCATCACGAGCGGCGGGTTGGCTTTCAAGGATCTACGGGTCATTATGCCGGGACCCGCTAGGGAAGACATTTTGAAACGTCTCCATTCCACCCATATCGGGGTTAATGGCTGCATACGCCGGGCCCAAGAGGCAGTACATGTACAAATGTACATGTACATGTACATGTACATTGTACATGTACAATGTACATGTACATGTATATGATCCAGGCATCGTCGCCGCAATCAAAGACGCTGTCTCCCGCTGTACATGTACATGTGGGGCGCGGTGGCTCCGAGGTAGCGTCGTTGATCGAGGATCGATAGGTCGCGAGTACAAACCTCGCCTCGAGCCATTGCGTATAGGGACCTTGAGCAAGTCCTTTACTCACAACTCACGCTCACTGCGCTTCGGCGTGAAAATTCCAACACAGTGTCCGCGCAGTAGTTGGGAGCGCCTCTGAGTAGAGGATGGCTTGAAGGGGCGCTATAGAAATTCATCCATTCATTCATTCATGTACGTAGCAGTATAGTCAGCTAATAAATAAAGCGTCTTATAACGAACGTGGTTAGACTTCTGTGTAGAGGCCTAGGACCAATAGGGAACAGTAACCTTACAACTACTCGTGCCTGCCAATCCAACCATACATGTACATTCAGAAAAGTACTAAAACAGCTATTAGTAAATACATCTGAAGATAATGATTGTTAACTTTTGTCAGTTACTTTTAAATATTTTCTAGCTCTGCTAGTTGACCGGGTGAATCACAGCCTCTGCTTATCCTTCAGATTCATTATTTATGGGGACTGACTCGATAAGCTTCTCTGAGCTTCTTCATCTCCCTGGATCTCATCTCACTTCTTAACCACCTATTAATATTCTACATGTACATGTACATGTAACTCCACAATCTTACTCACCCTTAACCCTTAACCCTCGATGGTACTTTGGGGTGCAAAATGCACCCCAAGGCCGTTCTTATGGCTGCTTACGTGTTATTTTTAAAATTTCAGCAGTTATTATCTAGGACATTGTAAGCGTACAATTTTCTCATATAGTCATGTAGAAAATATAAAAAAAGAGTTCACGTCAATTTTTGCCAGCACATTTGCATCGGGGGTGCAATTTGCACCCCAAAACTTTCACGTAGATACGATGAACAAATTCATTCATTTGGTGCTGATTACTGCAATAATTTGTTATGTTGTTATATTTTATAACACATACTAGAATTAGTTTGCTTTTTTAACAAGTCAACCATTTGTTTTGCATACAATTCAAGTATATATAATTATTAGAAAAGAAATAACACCATGGCAAGGTATTCTGTAATCATTAAATCATAGCCATCCTTAAAACTACATGTAACTTCCCACCAGTGGATGCCTACATGTACAATGTATAGTACATGTACATGTACATGTACATCAATAATAACAATCTTGGTCTCCTCACCCTACTTACACCACCTCCATTTCCCCTCCCGCCGTGCACACCTCGTATGCACCCAAGCCCATCCCCACGACATTAGTAAACCGTTATCAACATCACAGGCGTCATGCCACCATCTGTTTTTCACTAATGATTTCACGGGTCTTCCTGACCCGCCTGAGACGAGAGCCGTCTAGGCGCGAACACCGTGCCTTTAGCGCTTGATCGGCTCCTAGTCGACCATGGATCGGCCCAGGATCACAGTCGGAGTAAGAGTCCTGTCACTGCGCTGGTACAGTTTGTATAAGGTGTGTTCGTTATATGCTGCATAGGTTCAACCCGTCTATACACGGTTACAACTTAATAACTGCCAAAATTTAATGCTAATTAGGAAGAAAGGGTCAATCCAATCTCAGCGAGTCCATAATTATGTTTCTCATTGGCTTTCAGTACATTTGTGGACGCGGTGGTGTAGTTGTCAATCAATCAATCGTAACTTATATAGCGCCCCTTCAAGGTATCTACTCAGAGGCGCCTCCGGCCGAGGTCAAGCGAAAAAAAACAGTCGTCGATAGATTGTGAAATTGAGAAGAGCTTGGGAGGTGTCGCATAGTCAAGGGAAGTCCATTCCAGGTTGTTGGACCAACCACAGAGAATGAACGCCTCTGCATTGTTGCAGAGCGAGTGAAAGGAACCATTAAGTCACCATGGACAGTAGAGCGCAGTGCGCGGCGGCCCTTGCAAGTGGAAAGAGGGAGTCAAAGCTCGCACAGATAAGAGGGTGCCCAGCCTGATATGCATCGCCACACCAAAGATGCAATCCTAAATGAGATGCGCTGCGGGAAAGAAAGCCAGTGCAAGACCTCACGCATATATAGGGATAGTTGTATGTTCGGTGTCTTGGAGCCGGATGGTTGCAGGTTCGAATCCACCTCAAGCCGTCGCGTATAGGGACCCTTAGCAATCTCAGTGTCGCGCTGTATATACATACATATATAATTATATAGTATATATCCATATATATAATTATATATACATAATTATATATATTGGTTTAATTTTTTAAAATCTGGTTGACAAGCCGCAACACGGTTACAAGATAAAGAGAAATAGTTTTTTTTAAAATTAATTGTTCACGGGTTATTTTTATTTATTTATTTAAAACTATTTTCTCAACACCAAAAATTTCAAAAATTTCTATCTACAAATTAATTAAAGAAATTTCCCATTAAGATACTTGTCTTACAAAAGCATATTATTTTTTATAAGGTTTTATATTATTATTAAAAAAGTGCAATATTGCTTTGAAACGATTAGGCCTAACGGTCACTGTTGCGGTAAAGATTTACAGGTCATATTCAATATTCGATTGACCACATGTTACGCCTTGAGCAAGAAGCCACTGTTATTTGGCTCTCTCTGTGTTTTTAGCCCTTCATATTAGGTATTTCCCCTCCAATAAATGCGCCGCCATGAGCAAGGCATAATGCTATCGGTGTCCATGGTAGATCACTGATTAAGGCATTGCAACGTCATCACAGAACGTCATCGGTTTCCATGACAACGCCTAGAGCGCCGATGACACCGTATTGTCGTCATCGACTTCGATGTAAGCGCAGTTGAAAGCTCCGTTCTTCAAAGATGACGTCATCGATGGGCATGCCTCTGTGACGTCTGCGTGGCCGCCATCTTTGTAAGATGGCGGCTTGGACAGTTCCGATGCGCTGCTGTGTTGGTCTGCGTCGGCCGGACCCTCTGGAACGACCTGACGTAACTGGTCTCGACATAGATGATCGACGATGCCCGCACCAATCGTGTCTCCCTCAACGTTTACCGCCGTGCGAAAGCGATCCCTGCATTATAGAAAAAGTGTAATTATTGTGTAAACATCAGAACAGTGATTATTTTGACA
>OX457051.1:10555597-10625597 GCA_949752735.1 Lumbricus terrestris | reverse complement strand
ATCCCTTTGACGATGCAGCGCTCGTCTTAATCCAAATAGAATTCATCATCTCACATCTCAAGACTATGATCTTTAGCCGTGCTGGGCTCGGTAGCGCACCTGAGTAGTCACATTGAAGGAGCGCCACAGAAATCGTCGTGATGAATGAAGAATGAATGAATAGGGAAACACTATCGTTTTCCCCTTAGGTCAACCGTATATGCGTAATTATAGTATCGGGGACCTGAGTGCGACCTATAGGGTCATGTTAGGCGTCGTGAGTGTCGGTTAGGATTAGATAAGGCGCCGGAGGGTCTGTAAGGCTCACATTAAGCGCCGTGAGCAGGTCCGCCGACAGAAATTCCGGGCCCCTGGGCTGAGCAGTCACGGGCCCCAAACTATCTTTGGACTAATTGAGCAAATTTAGGCTATACTGATACAAATAAAAATAGCATTTAGTGTGTGTTTGAATGTACGCTAGCTAATGCCACATACATTTATATTTTAATTAGTTCTTAATTTAAGAATTTAATTTTAAAATAATATGGTGATCAACGCGCAACTTTTCTGGATTTAATTGCAGCAATTATCCCTTATAATATCCTGGTAATTCTCTACCTTGTCTGCGAACCTAAAAAATGCACTTCGGAAATGCTCTTTCATCATCGCCTGGAAAATTGTCCGAATGTCTTGGAGGACCGTTTCTTATAGCAGCCTGTAATTATCGTTTGTGTATAGCCCTAAACGCGGGCCCTTGCGGCAGAGTGCCAACATCAAAACACTGCCACTTTACAGTTTCCATAATTTCAGCATTTTCATAATTCTTATTTATGATGTTTTCATTTGGAACTAAGATATTAACACCACAAACTTCATTTTAATCCATTCAGTTATGTACGATCATGCAGGCACGTTTAATTTACTAGAATCAACCGATGTAGGAGTCGGCCTAATTACTAGCTCTCCTTCTTTTGATATTCTAAATTGAATAGTGTGCTACTGTGTAAGCTGACCAATTTTTGCCTTTTCAAATTTGAGAAGTGTAAGACAATGGTGTTTGGAGCCAAAGATCTGCCCAGAAGAATGGAAATAGATGGAAACAAACTGGAAAATGTAGAAAATTTCACCTATTTAGGGTGCGTCAACACATACGACCTAGATAGCAAGGCAGAATTACGGGTAAGGATTGGGAAAGCATCAGCAGCGTTGAGTGCAATGGTCAAAGTCTGGAAGAGTAAATCTATACAACTGAAATTAAAACTGGAAGTGCTAAGAACCTGCGTGTTCAGCAGCATGCTTTACGGATGTGAAGCGTGGACAATAACAAAGGAGTCAGAAGGAAGAATACTCGCTTTCGAGAGAAGGTGCTACAGAAAGATCTTGCGAATTGGATGGATGCAGAAAGTAACAAACGCAGAACTGTATAGGCGAATAGACCACACAGAGAACCTTATGCAGAAAATAATAACCAGGAAGCTAGATCTCTTCGGCCATATATGCAGGATGGACAACAGCAGAAAGATCAAGACAGTTGTGCTTGGAAGAATGGAGGGATCTAATAGGAAAGGACGACCACACAAGGAATGGCTGGATAACATATCAGAATGGTGTGGAGCACCACTACAGGACCTAACACACGCTGCCTTGGAGAGACAATCCTGGCGTGGAATAACGAGAACGGCATCGAGCACCTACGGGCATTGGTCCCTCGGTTGTTGATAATGATGATGAAATTTATTACCGTTTTCTTTTGTTTTTGTGCTTCAGATTTGTGTTTATAAAATATTGCATCATTGCGAGAGAAATTTATCATTTAGATTTGTTAACTTGCGATTGAAATCTGACAACGCATAATTTAGCAAAAGAGCGTTCATAAACGGAAGTGATCAGGGTTCTTTGGCAAAACACTGATAACTAAGGTAATGGAGTTTGAAACTTAAACAGTTGTAGTAGTGTAACAGTGAGTAATTAGCCTATTATGCTCTATTTAAAGCAACATAAATCACAAACGATTGGGTGAGTATTATTAAGTGATTAAAGGTTGGTTCCGCCGCCCGTAATCAACATATGAAACATATTATAATCCCTGTAGCCCGGGCCCCCTCCGGGCCCCTAAAAGTCGCCGGGCCCCTGGGCATTTGCCCCCTCCTGCCCCCCCTCTCGGCGGGCCTGGCCGTGAGCGTGGGTTAGGGTTAGGGTTAGGGTTAGGGCTAGTGTCGTCATTAGATATACTGTCCAAAGATATTGTTTGAGCTTCGCTTCTCGATTTTATAGTTTTGCCACAATAATATACTCCTCCATGATATATTTGAACGCGGAAGTTTATCATGCGACTCACATCCACTTGAAGTAATATAATTATATAGATGTCGCTTTGCATACTTGACTCAACGGAAGTGTAGTTGCAGAAACTATCGTCAGATGTCGTCAGGTTCTGACATCTAACGTCCGTGGCGTTGACTGTGTACGTCACATTCTCGTCGGTTGTCTTCGCCACCTGATAGGTCTTCGTCTAAGAACAGTTTCGATAATGATAATGACCATGTCACGTGATCAATAATATCATTGGTCATGCTCAGTTCATTCATTCATTCATTCAGAAAACTTATATAGCGCCCCTTCAAGAAGCCTATACTCAGAGGTTGTTCAGCCACATCGAAGAGCAATAATTAGCGATTCGTTAATTAAGACTTATAATAACCTAGCCTACTTGCTTTCTTACTGAGGGCCTACTTGCTTGCTTACTTACTTACTTCCTTGCTTACTTACTTACTTGATTACTTACTTACTTACTTAGTCAATAAGTCACTTACTTACTTCCTCGCTTACCTGCTTACTTACTAACTCATTTACTTACCTGCCCGCCTACACTTCTGCATGGCCACTTTCCATATGCGCTTGCAATGCACGTGCGATGTTACGTGACGTTATAGTAACTGTTTAGCATAACGATTACGAATGCAACAGCTTAATTCGAATCTGGCCAGAAATAGATGTTCATTGAGCTTAAAAGAATCGTACAAGTGGAGGTTATGGTCGACGCAGTCGGGGACGACAGAAGAAAAGATGAGAGGACGTGATACAACAAGACCTGAAGCTGCTCAAATTGAAGAAAGAAGACCCTGGAAACAGAAACAAGTGGAGGAAAAGGATCCGAGTGGCTGACCCCTCGCCAGAGGGAATATAATT
Source organism: Lumbricus terrestris (assembly GCA_949752735.1). Lineage (NCBI taxonomy): Eukaryota > Metazoa > Annelida > Clitellata > Crassiclitellata > Lumbricidae > Lumbricus > Lumbricus terrestris. Next base: position 10,622,429 of record OX457051.1, on the reverse strand, counting down.
CTAGCCTGATAGAAAAGAAGAAGAAGAAGATGATTATTGAGCTTAAACAGAACGTTGGCGCAAAGCGGATTACGCATTGTGTTGAACTTAGAAGCACGGTGAAAGGTTGGCCTTGGATACTTAGGCCTATAATAATTATTATTGCTTGAAGGTATGAATATTTTGACATCGTGAAAGCCGGTAAGAATGGCAGATAAACAGACAGGGAAAATCCTTATGTAAACAACACTGCTGTTAGGCAAGTTCGTTCAGTCTAAACTTTCGGATCAAAAATTTTGACCTACATTTGGACTTACACTACTTCCTTGTCTAGCTAGCTTTTGCTGACATTGGTTCCGTATCAACATTACACGGTGCTTGGATATTTATAACATGAAGTGGAATGGAAGGTTGTCATAAAGCGGATTCACGGCAAAATTAAGGGGAAAACAGCTATACTATAATAGACTATTGCATATGTAACTGAACAAAATGCACATCCATTGCTCCTTTCTTCGTGGTCTATACCTATCTGAATGTATGCACGAGCACTTGTTATAGCGCATCTTCAAGTTTGCTACTCAGAGGCGCTCCCGACTACAGCGCGGACACCGAATCAGAGTTTCACGTCGAATCGCATGAGCAATTGAGAGTGAAGGACTTGCTGAGGATCCCTATACGCGGTCGTTTGGGATGGATTCGAACCCGCAACCTACTGTTCCAAGGCACCGAACATAACCTATACACTACCGCGTATGGCCGAAACGCACTAAATTTATTGAATGTCGCTTGTACAATGCAACACAACCCGATTTGATAATAGTTATATATCTCCATTGAAAGTTCGGATGAGCAGTGAGCACACACGACAGGTATGAGAAATAGCCTATAGAAAAATAACTTTGTTGGATGAGTGACCCGACGTTGATCTATGTTGCGTTGGGCGTGCAATGAGTACTTTACTGCGGCGTTCTAAGAAACACTGAGGAGTTGAATCCCCACAACACACCCACTCATTCTCACCCTGCACTCGACCGTCCTACAGAGCATCGTTGAGCAAAAATGGTGAGTGAAGGATATTGTTTTGACTAAGCGCCTGCGCCTGAGACTTCGCTTTCGTGGGCGCTGTAGAAGTTTCGAGATTACGATTACGATTACGGTTTCCTCAAGGGTCTTTATACCCAGTGGCCGCCTTGAAGGAGATTCGAATCCGACTCTCCGCGTTGCAGGTCGAGGGTTCCCCAACTAAATCGGCTACCATGTCACTGAATATTGCACGTTGGAAAGATTGTGCCAAGAAGATTTTCAGCTTATACTTCGCGTCGTTCGCGAACGCTCGCGTCGATAGGTCAGCTAAAAGAACAATAAGACCAGTGGGTCGAGCAGCGTACCTCAAGCGGCAAGGGGTCAAGTGCATGGCTGAAGTACGAATGACTGATTATACACACTCTTGAATGTTTTGTCATTCTCAATTCGCATTTAAATGCACACAATCAAGCTATTTGCACGTTGCTCGGTCCAGAAATATATAAGGTCCTACGCGTGCGAATTGAGTTAGGTTTTATTTACCAAACTTAGAGCTATCAATAGAAATATCGTAGGCCATGTAGATTTTTACCTGACGAAAACACGCTTCGACGATGTTGTCTGGGAAGATGTTTCTGTGCGAAAGAACATAAGTAAGAATATAAATATACTATGGGAAAAAGCATAGTTACTAAGATGTTTTTCGTTTTTTATTCTTCTTGAAAATATTCCTTTTCTGTGTGATTTGGTCTTGTTTTTCACCCGGTTTTCAAAAAAAAAATTGTGACCATATTTATTGATTTACTGTTTGCAATTATTTTTATTATTCTTATTTTCGTCTGGTATCTCTTATGCTGTCTCCGCATTTTCAAGGATTCCGCTATTTCAGATCACTGTTTGACCGTTTTACTTAGCGTAAGCTGTGTTTTGCTTGTTGAGTGAAATTAAATTGCATGAACAAGGTTTTCAATTTTAAACTGTAGGCCTATTACTGTAACAATATGTAGCAAAGTCTATTCATTTTTCACTTTCCGTTTTTTAAATAAGAAAAAATAAAACAATTGCTTGTAGTAACAATTGTTTTTCTTACTTTATTCCCTTTGTTACTTTATTCCCTTTTTACTGTAATAGGCCTACTAATGGGTTGGTCACCGTTGGTGTCAGAAATGGCATCCGCCAGAAAAAAAATCCAAAAACCCCTATCATAGCTTCCTGGCTACGCCCCTGGACCTATCGTGCTTCCTTTGCTATTAAATTTTAATTTTGTCATGTTGGCTCGTGTATTATCTTAAAATTATGCTTTCACGCTCAAACTGCATCTCTACGTTTTGATATATAAAATCTTTCTTATTTTGGTCGTTTACCTGAGTAGGTCAAGGAAGGAGTCGACAATGTTCGCCGGTTCCGCACTTCCATCGACCTTGGCGCTCGCATTCTTCCCAGGCTGGATGGTACAGACGAGTAGTATTCCCAGGAGGACAGCGGACAATGTCGTCGACATGTAATAGATGATGGAATAGAGACCCATCCTTCCCGATGACTTCGTATCCATTCCAGCCAGGCCGGACACGAGACTGGACACGATCAACGGAACGACCAGCGCTTTGAGCATGCGCATTAGAAGCTCACCGGGAAACCGGAAGTACATGAGCTGCCTCTTGTCGAAGGGGTCGTCGATGAAGCGCAGACCGATGCCCATCGCTATTCCGATGGCAAGGCTCGAGATGAGCAGGAGCAGAAGGAGGTTGCGGCGCAGGAAGCCCCGGCAGCAGATGGGGTTGCATCTGCAGTGGGACTTGGTGGGCGATTGACCGGATGATGAGGTTGAGTTACGTTTATCTGGATCACCGTGGCTCAGGATGATGTTCGCTGAAGGACCTTCAGTGGCGGAAGAATTATTCTCCATCGTATGCAATGTATTTGTTGTCTTGTATTATCACCAGGATTTGTCAGCAAAACCTGAATATACAAAGATTGCATTAGGTTTTAATTCAATTCAATATTCGTTTATCTCTGATATTGCAAGCTGTCATAGGCACAGATTGTTTAGATAATAATAATAATAACGACAATTTATATGGCGCCGTAACGCGGCCATACCGCTACAAGGGCGCCTCACAAACGGCCAACTGCGGGATACGCCTTAGCAAACAGATAAGTTTTAAGCTTTGTTTTGAAAGAGTCCACTGAGGCGGCCAATCTAATGTCCGGTGGAAGACTGTTCCAGCATCTGGGACCAGCAACCGAGAATGCGCGGTCGCCGAAACGTGTCCTCATCCTCCGTACACGGAGGTCGGTCTTCCCAAGCGACCTGAGTCGCAGCCCGGAAGCGGAGGAATGGGTCTCGGAACAGTAGTCGCGGATGTATATTCAGGCGCAGTCCCATGAAGCGAGTTGTAGACCAGCAAACTGAGTTTGAACTCAATTCGGAACGGGACAGGCAGCCAATGCAAGACGTCGCGTAGGAGTGGTGTAACATGATCATATTTTCTCCTATTACAAATGAGCTTGGCCGCGGCATTGAGCACCGACTGAAGTCCGTCCAAAAGACACGCAGGCGCTCTGGCCAGCAGACTGTTACAGTGGTCCACTTGAGAGATGACGAAAGCAGAGACGGCTGCTCTAGCGGCCTCGAAAGGCAAGGACTTGATACAGCTCCTGATGAGACGGAGCTGGCGAAAACAGCTGCTGACCGTCCTAGCCACATGGCGCCTCATGGACAAGTCAGACTCCAGCACAACACCCAGATCACGCACCGAGGTCGAAGGCGTGATCGAAGCCCCGCAGACGCTGAGCGCACCGGTGTCAAGATGAAGGCACCGTCTACTGGTTGCGCACCACATAAAGTCTGTCTTCTCGGGGTTAGATGTCGGGATAACAGTTTGAGCAGCATATATTTTAGACCCTGAGCCTACAAGAATGGAAAACCAACCCCTGGACAGTGGACATATTCCCGGACATATTACCTCCGGACATTTACCCTCGGACGTGTCCTAGATTTTGAACAGGACACATTTCCCCACCCTCTGTACATGTACTATAGCCTACATGAGTGAAGGTATATCGCCTATAGAAGCAGACGGAGTTCAGGATATAATATTAAGCTTATAGAATTCGATCAAATCGTCTTAGATTAATTATTTCTTTAGTTAGTATGAGAATTGTAAAAAAAATAAAAGAGACACTCCATGGTCGTTTTAGCATATTTCGGAACAGAGGTGAAACTATGTCCTATTTTGGGGGTGGGGGAACGTCGCGTTGGTAACTGACCGGGAGGAATAAGTCAATAAGTCAATTATGTCAATTCAGCAGAAGTAAATGTACTGTAGGCTACTCAACAAGAGTAAAGTTTATCACATAATACGTTGGGAAACGCTGTAGATAAGTTTATAGAACAAATCATGTTTACGCTCAATTTATCGTAGCCGTGTTTCAACAACGCAGAATTGTCTAATTCTATGGTCGAGCAGATTAGTTGCAATCCGACGTCTCGCGACAAGACTGAAAATCCTCCCAATATTTCACTTTTGCTGACCATCTGCAGGACAACAGATAGGCGTATAAGCTTAAAGTACTCTTCAGCATAGCCTACATTTGCAACTTTCTTAAAACGCTCTTTCTATTGATCTGTTGAGAAGGCTGGCCTATAATAACTTAGTCGTATGCTGTATACATACATAGTCGCAGCGCTATTGTAAATTGACTCAAATTCGCTAAGTTTCTTAAGTGCATCGATCCTGATACTTATACTATGTTTTCGATATTCGTTTATAAATTAATCGCATGACGTTAAGTGTAGGCTATATTTGTCTTTTTAGGGCAACCATTCCTGCATAGGTCCACACTATATATTGTAGTCAACCTGTATGCTAGGCCTAGAGTTCAATATCGTAAGCTTTTACCGTTTTCACCGTATACGTTACGATCCGTGCTGAAGAGGTTGTGGAGAGTATAAGCTTACTTAATCGATGTGATGCTTATGTTAATGATTTCGTGCTAACTGCATTTAGAAGGCATTAGTCGTAATTTATACCGATATCCGTTTCAGTTGAAATAGGACTCGGTCAATGAATGCTACTTTGGCTCCGCTCTTTATCGAACAATACAGAGAGGATATATAATTATAATAATAATGATAATGGTAATCAGGCCTACCTTTCAACTGTTTAGAAAAATCCAGTTTTGTGACTAAAACTTTGCGTTTAGCAGCGCTGCAGTAGTCCACATTACTCGACGCGAAGTGGTAAATGCCCTGATGGTAATACCTCAGAGTTTGAGCTACAACTCCTGAATGTGAGTTGACTCACGAAATAGTTTCCGACCGACCGAGAGACCAGAGGAGCCCAACTGAAGCCATTTACGATTAGCCATCACAGTCCTGTTGACCAATCACAGATCTACTTAGTCCTAATTTATGTCGCAGCAACCAAAGTGTCCGACCAAAGTGTACTCATTCGCATTGCAAAGTATACACGCTGATGACACTCTTAGCGTAGGAATGCGAGGGGCTTGGAGACATAGCCCCACGGCTAATAGCTGCTGATGAGCTGGGCATGTACAGACAACTGGCTGTAAACATACGGCTATAGGCCTACATGTCAGGGCTTTTTTAACGTGCAGTTGTACACAAAATGTGCATTTCTAAATGGATTTGTGTAGTTGTAGAAGCACTTCTGTACAGTTAAAACTAGCAAGAAAGGTCATTGTCCTCCGATTGGAAGCAAATTACCATGGAGGATGACAATGGAAAGAAGGGGTTGTGCAGTTCTAAAAATTCCTTTAAAATAGCCCTGCTACATGTAGCCATGCAAACGGCGAATTTACAAGGGACTTGTGGTATCCGAAGCTGCGATAGACAACTTAGTACAGGTGTAGGTTTAAACACTACATGAGGACGGAGGGATGAAATGCAGCTTATAATGCCGAGAGAAGACAAGAGACGCAAAGAGAGCTGGGGAGGCGATGCATTGCAAGAGAACGCAGGACTGATGAATAGAATGTGAAGGACCTATGCACATAATTATTATGATCGCATGAGACAAAAGAATGCAGAACTTATGCCGAGATGATGAGGAATGGAATGGAGAACTTATGCCGAGATAAGTTCATCAAAAGAATGATCTTTAATCTATGTACTTATAAATACACAGATGCTGCGAGAGGATTTGCTATCAATATACCAATACAGACCAATTGTAGAGAGGATAAAGACCTCAGATGTTTACACCTAGAAAATAATCGCTAGAATTACAAGTGGAAGACCTTTTATCTTCTGATCGTTTTGTTACCGTATAGTTACACGTTCAACAAAGCATTGTTGAATTCGTGGTCATGTCTTCAGACCAGCTTAACCTATCGCTCTTAAGCGTCTTCACCAAGCAATAATTATGCATAATTATGTAAATAAACATTGCGAAATGACCAGCGCTAATTATTTTTAAGATCAACGACGACGGTACGGACGAGCTACATAGGCCTACATGTACTGTAGGTGTGATGTAAAATGAGGCCCGAGCGATCTGCGTAAAGAGAAGCATAATGATTGGTTCACGTGACCAGATGCATAAAATTTAGTAGCTTAAGCTTATACAGCAGTTGAACAGCAATATCTACGACGCTTGATAGCGTTTCGCTCTTCAAAGTCGTATTTTATCTTGACTATGACTGTAAAAGTAGTAGTAAAAGTATCTACAGCCTGCGTGTGCTTCCTTTTTCCACTTACTGAACCATTGTTTCCTGGCAAATTTTCCTTTAGATGCAAAATTAAACTTAAGACTTCGCCTCTGAACAATCTCCCTAACTAAGACTCGCAAGTGACTTCAAATTCAGGATCCTTCAGCAGATTATACTCACTGTTACTCAGTGTTTAGACAATTGCTACTTGCTAGCTTCTATAAGCTTATGTGAGTTGCGTGTTTTCAGAGTCGAAAATAATAGCCGGTCCTGTCGACGCAGCCTCAAAAATAGTCCGCGTCAGAACAGTTTTCGCAGCGGGGTTGACTTTTGACCACACCGTCAATCTGTACTGCTACTGATTCGCCTTTACATAACCATATGGAGTCTTATTAAGACCACGCTCAGATCAGGGGCGGATCCAGGGGAAGTTCCAATACGGCCATGGTCCTCCCATTTAAAAACTGCATGGGACGTCCCTCCCATTTGGTTTCAACAAGCCCTAAATAAAGGATAGTAGAGAGGCCATTACTACGACTTATGACTAAAAAAGGTCATCAACTTTTTGGCGGTTGAAACGGCCGGTATCCTTTTCTGGAAAATTGGACGAACGACTAACAAAAAAAGGTCATCAGATTTTTCGCCGACTAAGACGAAATTTCCCCCCCCCCCATGTGACAACCAAAGACCTAAAATTTTGGGCCCCCCATTCGAAAATTGCTGTATCCTCCCTTGGCTCAGATTACAGTCAAGTAGACCTACATGTGCGTATGAATAGCTAACGACGACGACCAAGTTTCAACGAGCTAGTGAAACAAAGCATATGAGAAATTGAGAGTCAACTTGAACTGATCAATCTGCATAAATTCTTCTAAACGTTTACGGTGTGGCGTGACAATAAATTCTATAACGTCTTTAGCAAATAAATTGGGGGTGGGGTGGGTTGGAGAGGGGTGGGGGGGGCAGCGATGGTCTTTGTCTCCATCATCAGTCGTATTTTACAGAGCTGCTATAGATCTAGCGAGTCTAAATTATTTTGTCTCCGATGTGGCCTATAGCTGTCCAATGTGCCTCTGTGTGTGTATGTGTGTGCGTGCGTGTGTGTGTATGTGTATGTGTGTGTGTGTGTGTGTGCGTGCGTGTGTGTGTGTGTGTGCGTGTGTGCGTGTGTGCGTGTGTGTGTGCGTGCGTGCGTGCGTGTGTGCGTGTGTGTGTGTGTGTGTGTGTGTGTGTGTGTGTGTGTGTGTGTGTGTGTGTGTGTGTGTGTGTGTGTGTGTGTGTGTGTGTGTGTGTGTGTGTGTGTGTGTGTGTGTGTGTGTGTGTGTGTGTGTGTGTGTGTGTGTGTGTGTGTGTGTGTGTGTGTGTGTGTGTGTGTGTGTGTGTGTGTGTGTGTGTGTGTGTGATGTAGACCGTGTTTGCATAGCCTACATATGTCCATGAGGCTCCTGTGTGCATTGAATCAATTTGAATGTAAGCCCTTGCTCCATGTTAAACTTCAATATCAAGTCTTTATAGCACAGTCTAAACCACACTGTAGCTATTTTCCACAGCGTCATTAAATTAAATTCTATATCAATGAAAGGTCGAGGCACGTGAAAAACTTCGTCAGTGTTTAATGTAAACGTCGGGGGGTTTCACCCCAGGAATGACATATTCATCGCCAGAAAAATTCACCAGGTGTTGAATACATGTAAGCGTGTACCCTTCCCTCCAGGAAAACTAAACGTGTAACAATACCCCCTCAGAATGTCGACGGATTTGATTTAGCCCACATGCTTTGTAGGCCTAGGCCTATATATGGGCGAGAAAGGTGTGGCTAGATAATGATCAGAAAATTTCAGAAAAGAACTAAAAAGGTCATCAGTTTTTTTTACAGAAAAGTGATAAAATTAATGATATATGTTTTTACGGGAAATTCCGACATAAAACGAGAAAGAAAGAGAAATTGTGGCCAAAGAGAGAAAGAAAGACTAAAATAAAGTTCGTCAGAAATATGAGCGATCACGTGGTGTAGATTGGATACACACACACACACACGCACACACACACACGCACACAAACACACATACACACAAAGGCACAAACAGCTTACTACAACATAATCGATGCGCCTCTCATTTAGTCTCATCGTACACCTGGTCCTACCCTTTCCATTTCTCGGTCCAGACGGCACCCGCCTTAGCAGCTGTTCCGCCCCTCTGATCCTATGGTAACTGGTCCCGTCATTTCCTGTGGACTAAGCTTAGGCTACTCTTTAAACGAACAACCCTTTTGACGCAACGCAGCGCTCGTGAATAAGCTGGTGCCACACGCCCACACGCTTGGCTTTCGAGTGGCACTTTACAAGTAGAGCTCACGATTACGATTACTGACACGATTTTCAGGTAAGTCGACTTACCTTGCTCTTGCAACAAACCTTTCAATTGTAAACATGTACCTGCATTTACGGCCTATGCATTATGCAACCTCTTGTCACAAGGCGTAACATGCAGTGGTTCTCACATAATTATGGTGCACAAGGGACATGGCCGGGTCCTGAGGCCGTTCGATCGGGAGAGCTGTCTTCCCTCGTGTTCTCCCCGTCGTAAATATTCCCGACAGTCCGCAATTCAGACTGGAAGAAGACTGGGTCGTTTGTCGTTGACCGCCTTTCATTGCTATTACTGTCAATTGATGTTGGGTAATAAATACGAATGCCTGGGGCGGAACAGATGAAACCATCAACGACCGAGATGTCTAGAATCATGGTCTGCTATAGCCTACCTGCTGATGCTATGGCTGCTGCATTAGAGACCAGCATCTGTGTCAATGATTGCAGGAATGGATGGGTGGTTATACATGTGTGTGTGTGTGTGTGTGAGAGAGAGAGAGAGAGAGAGAGAGAGTGTGTGTGTGTGTGTGTGTGTGTGTGTGTGCGTGTGTGTGTGTGTGACATTGTCTGTGTTGTCGGATGTTCAGACATGATTATAGACACGCATAAATGGATCTAGACTATGTATACGATTGTATGCATGGTTGTTCATGTTTACGTATGTTAGACCTTGTAGACCCATATGATGCATAGACATACATGCATACATCATGCATGCATACATAGGCTACATACATGCATACACACACACACACATGCATACATGCATAGGCCTACATACATACATACATACATGTACATACATACATACATACATACATACATACATACATACATACATACATACATACATACATACATACATACATACATACATACATACATACATACATACATACATACATACATACATACATACATACATACATACATACATACATACATACATACATACATACATACATACATACATACATACATACATACATACATACATACATACATACATACATACATACATACATACATACATACATACATACATACATACATACATACATACATACATACATACATACATACATACACACATGCATGAGTGCATGCAAATTTGTATGTAATAATTATGTATGCTTTAATGTATGAATGCATGCATGCATGCATGCATGTATGTGGGTTTTCAAGGTTATAATTATTTCTAATTATTGCTCCGCCTGTTCATAACTCGAGGGTATAAGCGAAATGAAGGGTTTCGATCAAACAACGAAACTTCTGTCGTTTGGTCTTTCTCTCTGTCTCTTTGCCTGTTTGTCCATGCTCAAGCAGCCATTTATATTGTATTAGACCTACATAAAGTTTTCTTCTATAAACCTACAGTAGGCCCTATATATAGATATTCGTTTAATTCGTGAAAAACGTCCAGGTTGACACACGTACCGCAGCCTGGTTACATGGTGACATCAAGAGAGACAAACATCATAAAATGAAATTAAAACGTCTTACTAAAAAGATCATTGTTAATGAGATTTAATGATTTAATGGCAATTATTTTACTATGACAATTATTTGTCGAGAAAAAATAACTGGAGGAAGGGTCAGCCATTGATTTATGTAGGCTAGATACTGGGGCTTAATTGATTTGATAAAAATATAAATTGCATTAGCTTGAGCCTTAATCTTACAAACAAAGATCTTACAGTCTGAGACTAGATCTTAGAATCTTTTCTTTAGACTCTAAAACCTTTGCTATAGACATGTCCAAGCACCACTATTATGCTACGCTTAGCCTACTTTGATATCCCGCTAAAAAATTAATGTCCTGCTTGCTGTATTCTAGTTTTATTGTGTCGCAGAATAGGCCTACAACTTAATAGGGCTGCAATCACAGCCTAACATGCAATCTCATTTTAAATTCAGGAACTTCTCGTGCTAGAAAATTATGGACTTGGTATTCATACCGATATCTCCCCCAGGTCTTTCACTAAAAACTGAAAACATTGCTCTTTCACAAATCCTATCCTGATTCCTCCTCTTCTCATCACATCCCTCGTCATTTCAATTCTAAACATCACCCACCTTAGCCGTCCATCTATCTACCTGCCTGACCCTCCGGACTTGACCCGCTGCCTATTGATTTTGTTTTGATTGAGCGCCGGTGAATAGGGCTGCCAACTTTTGATTTTGCCATTCCGGGACGCCTTTAGCCACTCGATGTGCCATTACCAATTTATATAATAGGCCTACACAGAAGCGCATAATGTAACAAAAGTTGTATCAGCCCAGTACCGGTATAGAATCTACATGTATATCTACAATCGGCTAAAAATAAGTCCTTAATAATTTCAGACAAATCATCAAAAGACGTAATTTTATAGTCTAAATTTAAGACAAGAATCAACCTCAAAAAGCAGCTTTTCAAACTCCAGTCACCTATGATAGGCTCATCCAAGTAAGACTTATGAGCCCAAATTGAGGGAAGATCGTAGGGATCGTATAGGCTCATAGGTCTGTGACCGGAGAGCAGAATTTATTTTAAACTTAGGGCCTATATTACTTAATATATTATAGGGCCTACTTATCTGCGTTAAGCAGTTCCAGGACACTGGGCACAAAGTCGCAGAAATCAGCACATGTCATGCTAGCAGTTGTGCTTTAATAAAGTCGGTGAACTCTCGGTGCTCAAGTAATTGCGATTATTAGACAACAGATCGTTCATAATGCTGAACGCTCTCTCGCAAAAGACCAAATTCCGGGACAATTTGAGATCATTCCGGGACACAGGACGCACAGGGTCGATTCCGGGACTGTCCCGGCGAATCCGGGACGGTTGGCAGCCCTACCTGTGAATAAGCTGGTTTCCGCGACTTGGCTTTTGTGGGCGCTGTAGAAGTCTCGAGATTACGATTACGATTACGGGGGGGAGGGGGGGCGGTAGAGTAGTGGTTAACACTCTGGCCAAGAGTGCGAGAGGTAGGCTATAGGCCTAGGCCTACAGTGAGTTCGAGCCCCCGTTGGGCGGATTTGCTTTGTAGGCTGCCATTGGCGCCGTGTGATTACAAAGCTGTCTGTTGAGTTTAATTAAGATTACTGCATAACTTGTAAATGTAAAGCGCAGTGCGTCTTGCAGGCGTTTGATTACAGAAAAATATTATTATTAATATTTTATTATTATAACGATTGCGATATATAATCGACGGTGCTCATTAATATGCAACATGTGAACACAAGGGTCAGCGACAAGATGCTCAAATGCATCCATTGAAATATAGTATTGTTTATCATTTATAATTGATTTTAGTTTGTAGTTTAACGTCAAATTGGTTCATTTCTGTATTCACACGCAGACACACAATTGAGATTGAATTAAAGCATGATGAAACGAGTACTTAGTATTGAAGATTTATTTGGAAAGAGTGATTCTGACGATGATTCCGATCACACCCTCGACCTGTCATCATCACATCAGATTGAAAGCACGCAGTCCCACTCCAGTCGCCGGGTCGTTAAAACAAACTCGGGTAATCTACCCTTTTAGCGTCGGTAATTATTCGCTAGTTGCAGCATTGCTATTTTTAATCAATCTAACTTCTAGTTTGGTGAAAATCCTTTTCATCGATCCAGCTTCTGTTTAGGCAATAATTAGTCTGATCAATCCCGCTTCTATTTCGTCAGCAAATACTTTTCATCAATATAACTTTTATTTAATTCAAAATTATTGTTCATCAATCCAGCTTCAATTTCAGCAGGATTGTTTTTATTAATCTCGCTTCTATTTCATACAAATTATTTTCATCAATCCGACTTCTATTTATCAATAATTATTTTCCTCAAACCGACTTGTGTTCGGCCAACGCTAAAACCCATGCAATGGCGAATAATTACCGACGCTAAAAGGGTAGATTACCCAAACTCGGATTCAACAGATTTTAAAAAGGTGAAGTCAAATTCCGAAAAAGATTGCCACGGAAATTTGAAAAAATTCAGTTCAACGGAACAGTCAAGTAAATCTCATGAAATATCGGACAGTTACAGCAAGGACGAGTCGGGAAAAATTAAGAAATCGTATGACAATAAGGAGACCATAAGTGGTGGGATATCAAAATTGAACTCTCTGAAGTCAGGAGATACGAAGCCTAAATGCCAGTATGGAAGGCGATGCTATCGGAAGAACCCAAGCCATTTCGAAGAATACGATCACCCGGGTAAGTGAACCTGTGATGTTTGATTTTGTAGCAGCTGCCTTTAATTTATTTCCTGAGCTGCCCCTTACCAAGTTCATGATTGCCTTGGTACGTCTAAAGAGTTTTGTGACGTTAAGTGCAAATGTATCATAAATGTGTAATATTAACTGTCGTTATTGTTCTTTTCTGTATAATAGTGGATGTAAAGTGCGTGAAGGTTGTTTTCTTGCTGACGTATTTTATAATATGCCGATCACTTATCAAGGCACTTACTTAACTCAAAAAAGCTAGTTTTAATGGGGTGAGAAAATACAAAATATATGCGTGCAATGTTATAAATCTGTTATTTCAATTTGCTATTTGTAGATGGAACTGCTCCAGTGCCCACTAAAAAGCAGCGAACTAGCAACGAAGTAGATGTTGCTAGTGGCCAATCACAGTCAGCCAGCGCAAGTATCTCAGGTGCAGATATAGTTGAAAGGTCACGACCTTTCTCATTTCTACTCACCAAAGTCTGTGGAATTGAGAGGAAGTTTAATTCTGTGCTTTCCATCGGATTCAAAGGTATGTATTGTACATTGTACATGATCAGTCACAAAACTGTAAGGAGCCATTTCACACAGATTTCAACCAGTTTCAGTTTTAATAATAGTAGTAAATAATAGTAGTAGTAATAATAATAGTGACAATAATTTTTTGCCTAAGGTATCTATAATTCCTCAGGTATTAGATATTAATAAGAAATTTGCTCTCGGCTCTTAACCCTTTAATGCCGAGATGGTAGTAAATGGTATGGGAAATCCTATATCCTCCGGCATTAAAGGGTTAAGCCCCTGCATGAACCTTGTGTACGGACCTCGTGGGATGTGGGGGGATGCTTACGGAAGTGCTCATGGGGGCACATCAACTTTCTGAGCCAGAATAGCTGGTAAAAAAATTAAGAAATTTCTAAATGGGGGTGCCGTGACCGGATTGGCTCCTCCTGGATCCGCCCCTGATTACGCCATCTGCCAAATGGAAAACCCATTTTACTTAAAAACATTTCCAGGAGGGTGCTTGCAGTAGACTTGAGTATGAATCAAAATTTACATGGTGGCAAAGTCTCCAAAAAGATTCACTTATGTTTAACGTGCATTATTAGGGTCTTGCTGCAGGTTTTGCTGCCGTTTTCCTGTTTGTGTGTACTTTATGTTCATTTCAATCATCCTTTCATTTAATTTTTTTATAGTGCTCCTTCAAGGAACCTACTCAGATTGGCTCCCAGCTTAACCATGGCAATATAAATTATGTCAGAATATGTGCATAGCAAAAAATAACTCCTTGAAAAATTTATTTTCAGATATGTACTAAATTGTTTACTTGCGGCTTGGACATAAAAGAGTTGCTGTCATCTTGAGATGACTTTTATAACATTATATTTTGATACAGGTATTTTGGAGATGTGCTGTAAATTCACTGCTCACAGTGCTCAGTCATAAAAACATCTGGGTGGTGAATTTATAGATTTAGCAATTCAGTTTTGTGCGAATTAAACGTGACTTTTTAAGCAATTGTAGTAAACTTAGGCTATATGCTTGCATGTATGTGCTTTCATTGTTTGTGGATAAACTGTAAAATTTAATGCATATGGTCATATCTGCCTCTTTTCTGCAGACACTTGAATACCAGTTTATTCGATCATGGTTTTATTGTGCTAGGCCAGCAGTGTTTCTTATGAGTCTCTGTTTAAGTGGTACTATATAAATTTAATAGTCACTATTATGATTACTACGGATGTGATTATGCAACGAGCTCTTTGTACGATAATCAGTGGACAAGATTCGATGATTATTAATTCATTCCTTAAATGAATTTGTGTAGCGCCTGTTAAGAGGACTACTCGGAGTTTCCCGACCAAATAAAACTGCTCTAAGATGAGAGAACAATGTCTGAGAAGGAGTTCCAGAAAGGGAGCAAAGCATCAAGGGTATATTGGAGTAGGTTTGATCGGATTAGATGCATAGAACGTTTGGACTGTTTTCTAGGAAGATCATTTGAAATTTTAATACTTTGTTCAGAGAAGGCCTTCTTTTTTGTTGAGTGTTGCCCAATACCAATGGCCTTACAGTTATGTTCCAAATGTGTCGTTACTGCTCATTAGTTATAAGTGCCAGATTACTTAATTATGGTTAAATTATATTATTAAAATTTATCAGCCAGAAAATGTTCAGTGGTGTTGATAGTTTTATTGTCTTTTCTTTTCAGAGCTATTGTGTCCAAGTCTTGGACCTATACAGAAATCGGCTCAAGTAAGTCTTTTGTTTTACTGTTATTTTTATGGCTGCCATTTTTCTTAGCTCTAGTGCTGGACACTAGCAAGTTCAAGCCATAGTATGTATAACTGACCTTTAATTTAGCTATAGGACACAAAGAAATGGGTCTAGGGTGGTTTTCAGTTTTCCTCTTTTGACCATTTTAAATCTATTAGATAGCTATGCCTTAGTTTTGTTATCTGCTGTGCTATATAAGGGATTTGATACATGATTGTGTTAATTAGCCATCCAAGATGTATGATTATATAGATGAATGAGCCATAAATGTGGAAGTGACAGGTTAGCTTTATTTAAGCTATGGCTTTATAACTCTTTGTGGACTCTGGACACATATTTCCATGTTGTTACTATCTTTAATATTTTTTTACTTGTATTGAATTTTAGTTCAACTACTGCATTGACATTCCTTGGCTTGTTTCTCAGTATCCTCCTGAATTCAGGTCTGTCTATTGTTGCATTCATCTTTTTTATAGAGAATAAAGCCATAGTATGTATAACTGACCTTTAATTTAGCCATAGGACACAGATGACTAAGGATCCACCAACTTATCACAAAGTTTCGCTAATTAATATCAGTCTCGTTTTATTAACTGTTTACAAATGTTACGTTGAGTGCAATGAAAACCAGTAGTTTCACATTAGAGAAATATTAATATATTATTAAATAAGTTTGTAACATGTGCAAGGTCAGACCGAAATGTGAATCTGAGGCGCGGATAGTCAGCCACCAGAGGAAGATGCAGCTAGAGATTCATGTGGTCGAAAGCCAAGGAGATATCTATGTAAGAATCTTGCCTGATGCCTGCCTCTGATGTATTTTCTAGGAGTCGGCCACTGCTTGTGGTGCATGGTGCCAAGGGAGAGGAGAAGACGTCGCTACAGGAAGAGGCTTCTAAGTACGACAACATTCGACTGTGCCAAGCGCCGTTGGAGATCGCTTATGGCACCCATCACACGTACGTTCAAAGTGCTTCGTACTTTGAAGTGCTTCATGCGTTCAAAGTGCTTCGTATCTTCAAGGCGCTTCGTACGTTCAAAGCGCTTCGTAGTACATTCAAAGCGCTTTGTATGTTCAAAGCGCTTTGTATGTTCAAAGCGCTTTTTATGTTCAAAGCGCTTTGTATGTTCAAAGCGCTTTGTATGTTCAAAGCGCTTTGTATGTTCAAAGCGCTTAGTATGTTCAAAGTGCTGCAGTTGAAGTAATCAGATATTTGGGTTTCTTACGCATTCATTAGTTTTTTTAAAATTTCCATGTGTCTATTTTTCATGCATATATTTAGATGTCATGCTTTTGCCTCTTACTGCAGCTATCTATGTGCTTCAGCAATGGAAGCGCCAGTCCATAACCTGTGTAAATGAGGAAGGTGACATCAATGATAGTTATGAGATGTCATGGAACACTGGAAGTGACTACAAAGCTATTTATGCCTTCACGTGAATCATTTAAGGCGTTGAGCATCAGAGTACTGACCTTTCTGATAATTTGCACATGTATGCTTGATTACTCTGTTAAGTACTAGTACTCACTACTCAATGCCTTTATTCACGTTGAAGGTTTATATTCTATTGTCTTATCTCCTCTGTGATTGCTCTGTTTCTGTCATGATTTTTTCGGTACATTCTGTTTTGTTTTTGATGCAATGAATAAATAAAAAAAATGATTGAAAGCTTTTATATATATATATTTTTTAATGAAAACAGGTTGACAAGACTGTAAAAGAGTTACAGGACTGGGATAAGTTCCATTGATGACACGAATTCTGTTATTATCTTTTGAAAATGTGTAATGTTATGTAGAGAGCCCTTGGAATGAAGTTGAACACATTATCCTCTTAAGGTATTTATTTTGCTGTTTGTAGCTTGAAGAATTTGAATGGTATTCAGGTGTAGACTAATTTCCAGTTTGCAGTGTGCTGTTAAAAATGTGATATCGGCTACTTGTAGTATTTCTACTGCTGTTTGTTTGACTTGTGTCATTTTTTAGGAAGATGATGCTGTTGCTCTACGAGTCTGGACTGAGGATTGTCATCCACACGGCGAATCTAATCGAACGAGACTGGTACCAGAAGTCTCAGGGGTGAGACTGGTGCTCTGTTTGGATTTACTGCATCTTTATATAATCAGGTTGCACTATGGTGAACAGTATTCATTTAGGCCTATTCATTCATTTCAAGAATTTATATAGTGTCTCTTTAAGAAGGCCACTCAGAACTCAGAGGTGCTCCCAGTTCGACCAAGGTGTTTAAAAAAGGTTTTAAGGAGCCTGTAAAACACTGACGAGTCAACCCTAGGTAACAGGTGTTTCTCCAACAGGAGTCTATTCCAGACAGACCTACAACATGTTGTGGTAACCCCCCCATCAGCAGTAAGCATCAAATGCCTGTTAGCCCTGCTGACATCCTTCATGACCCCTATATCCTATATGATGGCCTGATAACAAGCTTGAGGGACTGCTTGTCTTTTAAATTACAATTTATGTTAAAACTAATCTAGCCATTTTTTTCTGTGTGCATAGATACACTTGTACTGCTCTAGTACTATGTAGCTTAGATGGGCAGCTGGTTCTATAAATTTTGCAATGTTTATGTGTTAGGGTTTGGGTAAGTCCGTTGTTTTCCCGGCTGCCTTCAGAAAGCGCTAGCGCTGGAGATTCAGCGACGCACTTCAAGCGAGATCTGCTCGAGTATTTGAGCGCTTATCGACAGCGAGCATTGGACGAATGGATGGCTACGATTCGACAGTTTGATATGTCGTCCGCAAAGTTAGTTGCATTCGAATATCATCGAAACTTTGAAACTTGTAACTATAACAGTTTGTTGAAAGTTAATTCTGTGGATTGTATGATTTGTGGAACAGGGCTTTTTTTAACGTGCAGTTGTACACAAAATGTGCAGTTCTAAATGAATATGTGCAGTTGTAGAAGCACTTCTGTGCAGTTAAAGCTAGTTGAAAAAGGCCATTTTCCTCCGATTGGGAGTAATTTACTATGGAGAATGGGAAAGGAAAGAAGGGGTTATGCAGTTCTAAAAATTCCTTAAAAACAGCCCTGTTGTGGAATTAAGATTGGATTGTTAATTAATGATTAGCTGTGTATATGGTAGTGAATAATCTTGAACAAATAACTATTAAGTAACTACTAGGTAGCAACGAGTATTACTAATACTATTAAAAGACAAATAGTGAATAGTGTTTATTTTAACTCCGCCATAGCCGGTCCCAAGCCCGGTTGAGAAAGGAGGAGGGTTGGGGCGTGGGGCTAGCAACCCCACCCCTGTAAAAAGAATAGCCGCTACAGAAACGACAAGAGGATTGGGAATCTTGTCGACCGATGTTCTGAAGAGAACCGAAGGACCTAAGAGAGAGAGAGAGAGTTTATTTTTTATTTTTCATTACTTATTGGGGCCTAGATTTAATCACAATTAGTTTTTAATTAATCATTAATATTTCAATCAATCAATCTTTTATTTATTGAAACCTCCACATGAACAAGTTTAGCAATAAAAAAGGTATTGAATAGATTAGTGAATGCTTAACTATGGCAAGTTTTAACTGTTAACAGCCCCAATAAATAGTAAAATAGATATACTTACAGCAATATAAATCACAATGGTCAAAGGATATACTTACAGTGATATAAATTTCTGAATTCGATTGAATCATCAAAGATATTGCTTATGATATGTAATATTATGTATTTATTTAGATTGTGTTGCTGTAACAGGTTAAGTAATCATTGTGTTTTATATAATTTTGGGCTTGTGTGACAATGTGTGTATTGTTCTTTGTAAGGGATGTTCCAATAATTACCAGGTAAACATATAGGACGTTGTTTTGTTGGTAGGGTTGTGTTGATCGCTTCTGTGCCTGGAAGACATATCGGTGAGAAGAAGAGTCACTTCGGTCACCTCAAACTTAAAAAGGTTATTGTAATTCTAATCCTAATTATTATTTATTTAGTGTTTGCAGTTCGTGCTAGGCTAATCCTAGAATGTCATTAGTTGTATTAATAATCCTAATTTAAATTCAAACTGATACACCACAACATGATTACAATTCATGGTTTGTTTTGTTTTTATGTGCACTTGTTATAGCGACCCTTCAAGCTCCCTACTCAGAGGCGCTCCCGACTACAGAGCGGACACTGCATCGGAGTTTCGTTGTAATGTAGTTACTGTATGTTAGAAATTCATGTCATGTCTGATAACTTGGTCTGTGTTGTTTTTTTGTTTGTTTTACATTTGCGAAGGTTTTGCAAGAGTCGGGACCAGACAGTAAATCTGTTTCCGGTTGGTCAGTAATCGGTCAGTTTTCGAGTGTTGGGTCACTTGGAGCGTGTGCTGATGCGTGGCTGACCTCGGAGTGGTTACCCAGTCTTTCTTCGACTAAGGGAGCCAGTGCAGAGAAGGCCAAACTCCAACTGGTAGGTACATGGAGCGCCACTGACATGTGTATTTTAAGCTGGAAATTCAGCAGGCATGTTTCTGAACTTGCTGTATATAAAGATGTTTAAAGTATTTGCTTATTTTAGGCAAGGTTTGGTATATTTATTATTCAAGACTGATAGGGAAAATATTGGTTTGCTGAATAGACAGTGCTTTGTCAGATATTTAATAGATTTTGTAGGTGGGTGTGTACCATAGTTGTAAAAAACATTGTCCATTTTTTATTTTTTTCAGAAAAATCTTTTAATTTTTCATATTGTTTTTCCATAATTTTTTTTTATATAACTTTATTTATTGAGTTATTTAGGCCTATGTCCATAATTATTTTCTTTAACTTATTATCATCTGAAATTTTTTACATTGTCTTTGTAGCCTACTTTCAAGGATTCAGCTAATTTACGTCACTACATAAGGCGTGGCTAGGCTACTGTCAAATTCTAATTCACATAGGCCTACTATATGAAATTCGCTATGAAATAAGAATTGTAATTGAGAGTTCACAACTTCACATAGTAAATCTAAAATGATTTTTCACATTGATTGATTGATCACAGCCTTAAAACTGTCCTTTTCAGCCGTGGTTGGGTTGTGAATCTTGAGGCAATAGATATAAATCTCCATAAAAAAAATCAAGCATACCAACTGTTTAGGATGAGTTTTGTTTTCGAAAGGTCTTTCCATCTAAGGAGAATGTCCGCTGCAGCCTGGAAGGTTATCCAGCCGGTGCGTCCATACCGTACAGTATTCACACGGCTCGGAGACAACCGTTCTTCAACTCATTCTTACAGTATGTTTTGCCTTTTCTTGTGTGTACGACTAAGTGATCAATAATAATAATAATAATAATGACGACAATTTCTATGGCGCCGTAACACAGCACATGCCGTTACAAGGGCACCTCTACAAACACAAACACAATCAGTCAGATGTACGCCTTAGAAAAAAGATATGTCTTGAGTCAAATGTAGAGCTTTTCTCTAGTTACGTAGGTCAGGACTTTTTCTTAATATGTAAAGTTAAATTTGTAAAATAAATATGTAAAAAATTGGAAATTAATCGAATTATGTATTATTATAACGTCTTTTGTAGCTCAGGATCCGGTCTGCAGCTACAAGTAATAATAATAATTTTCGTTTAATCAACAATCCGGTTGGCAGACCGCAACCGGTTACAGTGTACAATTATGCAGTTAAAACAATTCACAAGAACGGAGATTACAGTATATACAAATCTTAACTATACAAACTGAACAGATAGCTTGCAATACACGGCGCTAAATAGCAGCCTGCAAAGCAAATCCGCCCAATGGGGGCTCGAACTCACAGTCTGAAGGCTGGAGAAGAACAAGGTGGAGTGCTTCCGATTTGAGCAGTAGTTTGTCAACAGTCGAATATTTTATACAATGTGGCTTTGAATTGAAGTCGATGCTTACTTACTTACTTACAGTCAGTGGAAGTCGAGCGGTCGAGGGAGAAGTCGTGCCGCTCCCCACATCAAGACTTACGCTCGGTCGTCACCCGATGGAACACGACTCGCCTGGTGTCTTGTCACAAGGTCCAACTGCTCTTTCATCTTATCTACTTCACTCTGTAATAATAATAATCATCTTCGTTTGATTTCATTCTGATATGGTGCAGTATGATTACAATCCATTGTATGAACATTCTATAGGATTAGGTACAGACCATTCTACATGATTAGGTACAGACCATTTTATAGGATTAGGTACAGACCATTCTATAGGATTAGGTACAGACCATTCTATATGATTAGGTACAGACCATTGTACAGGATTAGGTACAGACCATTCTATGGGATTAGGTACAAGACCATTCTATGGGATAAGGTACAGACCACTACAGGATTAGGTACAGACCATTCTATAGGATTAGGTACAGACCATTATATAGGATTATGTACAGACTATTCTATAGGATTAGGTACAGACCATTATATAGGATTATGTACAGACTATTCTATAGGATTAGGTACAAGACTATTCTATAAGATTAGGTACAAGACCATTATAGAGGATTAGGTACAAGACCATTCTATAGGATTAGGTACAAGACCATTATAGAGGATTAGGTACAAGACCATTCTATAGGATCAGGTACATACCATTCTATAGGATTAGGTACAAGACCATTCTAGAGGATTAGGTACAGTGTGTTTTGTAATGGTCACATAACACGATTTAAAATAAGTTTTGTTTGGATTTTCAAATTTTATTTTAGTGCCAACATGTCAAAAGCTGCGTGGGGTTCATTGGAAAAGAACGGAACACAGTTTCTGACGCGAGCCTATGAACTGGGTGTTCTCTTTCTGCCTTCTTATTTCGTATGTTTTTTTGCAGATCTTGCAGATGTATTTCTGACTGCTTATTAAGGCTGTTATGACTTCGCTATCTCATATCTGTGCACACAGTTACAAGACAGATGCATAATTACATGATGTTTATGACCTAATTACATGACCTTTATGACCTAATTACACGATGTTTATGACCTAATTACATGATGCTGATGATGTAATTATATGGCGATGCTTATCAGGCTGGACACCCTCTTATCTGCTTGAGCTTTGCCTTGCCTTTCCACTTGCATAGGCTGCGGCGCTCTGCTGTCCATGGTAGTTACTTTCACTCGCTCTGCGATAATACAGAGCTGTTTGTTCTCTGTGGTTGGTCCAACAACCTGCAACGGACTTCCCTTGACTATACAATACCTCCCAAACTGTTCTCAGTTTCACCAACTTTGAAGACTGGTTTTTTCCTGCTTGATCCTGGCCGGGAGCGCCTCTGAGTAGGTATCTCGAAGGGGTGCTATATAAATTCTGATTGATTGATGGATGTTGATGGCCTAATTACATGATGTTGAATTGTTGATGGCCTAATTACTTGATTTTGACGACTAAGTTACATGATGTTGATGACCTAATATACATGGTGTTGATAACCTAATTACATGATGTTGATGACCTAATTAAATGGCACAATAATTGTGAGAGCTGTTAACAGGATTGTCCGTCCCCTCTGGGTCTCCCCTTGACAACCACAAATGATGTTATATATTATGTTCACTGCCATTATTGTATTATGTTGGTTCTGGAAATAAATTGTATTGCATTAACAATTGACAATTCCATTAAAAATTCGTGACACTGCACTGCATGTATCTCATGAAACATTCTCAAAGTCACTTAAATTGCTCTTATTTAGAACTGTCGCATAGCTATGTTAAGTGCCTTTGGGAGGTTATTGTAAGGTGCAGTATAAATGTTCGTATACAATTATTATGCATAGGCCTACATGTGGGGCACAGTGGTGTAGTGATGTGTTCGTTGCCTTACAGCCGGAGGGTTGCAGGTTCGAATCCACCTCAAGTCACTGCATAGGGACTTTGAGCAAGTCCTTCACTTGCAGTTGCTCAGCGCTTCAGCGTGAAACTCCGATGCAGTGTTCGCGATGCTGTCGGGAGCGCCTCTGAGTAGTGAGTTGCTTGAAGGGGTGCTATAACAAGTGCACATATAAATAAACATGTGTACATTGAATTGAAAAATTGAATGCTTTGGAAGATAGTTCCGCCTTCAACTCGTCACTGGTGAAGAATTTGTTTCTATTTCCAGGATATGGATAGTTTTGCGGTTGCTGATCCGACTTCGTACGAGAAGCTGGCGGATGGAAACTGTCCATTTCCATTTCCATTTGATCTTCCACCAACACCTTATGGCAAAGATGGTAGATAACTATATTATTCATTCATTTGTTCATTAAGTGGATTTTGTATTGCGCCTGTGCAAGGAGACGCCACTCAGAGCTGCTTCCAACCCCCAGCGTGGCCAAATAAAACTGTCTTAAGATGAGAGAGAAATGCCTGAGAAGGAGACCTGGAAAGGGGGCGGAGCGTCAATGGGATGCCATTCCAGGTCGCTGGTCCTACCACCGAGAATGCATTGTTCTGCATAGTGGTGGTACCAATGAAAAGAAATCTAAATAGCCACTTTTATTCCACGTTCAACGCTAGAGTCAATGGTTGCAGTACTGGAATTAAGAACCCTCTACTCTTGGTCTATTTATTTATTTATTTCAGAAATTTATATAGCACCTCTTCAAGGTAGGCTCCTTTTTCTTAAGGAACAGAGTGGAGTGACCACTGGGAATTAAGCGCAGTGTAACAGGGAGACCATTCCAAGTTGTAGGACCTGCAACAGAGATTACATAAACTTTTCCCTTTACCCACATAACATAATCTATATTGCACCAGTGAAAGAAATCTAAGCAGTGCTATTTCTTTCGATTGTACAACTTGAATCGGTTGTTTGTGTGTTTTATCGCAGACAGACCGTGGATCTGGGATATTCCATACACCGATAAACCTGATAGCAATGGAAACATCTGGTCACCGTCTTAACTAACCAGAAAATTAACTTTAAAATTAGTCAAGTCATCCGACTCTGCCATCGAACTCGGACATAATCTGCAAACGTATATTATAATATTGTATTGTATTGTATATGACTATTCATAAAGCGCTTCTCTGTGCAAAAGCCTTTCAGAAGCGATCCAAGAGCGATCGACCCCAAGAGAAAAGTCAGGATTTGAGGTGAGAGAAAGATGAGAGAAAGGCAGAACTCCAGAAGATGTATAGATTGTTGATCAGTAGAGAAAAGTCCAGCATTGAATAATTTGCACATTATAAAAAATTCACAACAGCTGCTGGTATGACTGACTTAAGAAGCTGTGTTCAGTTTTTTTTCTGATGATGTGAAATTCATTCAGAATTTACTTGCTGTAGCCAGTATGCCCAGTATCTCTAAGCAAATGCAAGAAATATTTTTCACAGAAGCGTCTGTGTATTATATTTGTCTGTAAAAGGCAGTAACATTTGATTAGCGTTAGCCTGTCAGTAATTCTGATTGCTTTTGCCAATGATCTTCTCTAGAATCATTAATGACACTTTGCAGTCGAATGCATCATATTTTGCCAAAAATTACAACAAAATACAAGAAATATGAACACATTGAACAGATTATTTCCTATCTACAGACTTTGGAAATTTGTAGATGGGTTATATAAATCTCTGACTACGTTCATTGCATTGACAGTAGGCCTACAGTTCAGAATTGCACAACTTATACATCCGCGAGTACTGTTCCGAGACCCATTCCTCCGCTTCCGGGTTGCGACTCAGGTCGCTTGGGAAGACCGACCTTCGTGTACGGAGGATGAGGACACGTTTCGGCGACCGCGCATTCTCGGTTGCTGGTCCCAGATGCTGGAACAGTCTTCCACCGGACATTAGATTGGCCGCCTCAGTGGACTCTTTTAAAACAAAGCTTAAAACTTGTCTGTTTGCCAAGGCGTATCCCGCAGTCGGCCGTTTGTGAGGCGCCCTTGTAGCGGTATGGCCGCGTTACGGCGCCATATAAATTGTCATTATTATTATTATTATTAACTTATACCAGTTGACCTTACAGAAAGATCTTTGATAAACGTGTAGTTTAACTTTGTAGTTCATTCGCCCATCTGGCTATTTTTAATCAATCCGACTTCTAGTTTGGCAAGAATCTTTATCATCAATCCAACTTTTCTTTAGACTAGTAGGCAATTCGCTTCATCAATTCCGCTTCTAATTAAAAAGCAATTTTTCAGCAATAGGCTACGGCTCGACTCTTAAGCTTAGGGTATAGGCCTATTTAATTAAAGATTGGTTTTCATCAGTAGGGCCTACAGCTTCCAGGTTCTTCTAATAAACCACACTTCTAGGCTTATGCAAGAAATAGTCCCATTCAATCCGACTTGCATTTAGTCTAAAGTAAATCTTGTCGTCAATCTAACTTGCACTTCAGTGACTTGACCAATGCTGAAAGCCTGAAACCCATGCAATGGCGAATAATTTACGACTCTAAACATACACGTTTACCGGATCGTTCATGACTTGGACCTGTAGCCTACTGATCAATCGGAGTGAACCGAACGACTGCTTGGTATTTGCTCACACAGACATAACAGAAAATGATGCATATCCCCATAGATTACATAACAGGTCATTGGTCACACAAGCTTATTCTCGGCGACATTTCGTTCTATACTCTCGACGAAATCCAATCAAGCTTTCACGAGTAGGCATATAGACGAACGCGTAGCCTACAATATGCAATCTTTCGCTGCGAATAATCGCCCAATGTTTGGCATCCTACTCTCATACATAGCCTAAAGTTCATTCTGGCGAAAGATCATGGATCTGGCAGCTCAAACGTAGGACAATAATAATGCCTTATGGCATTACATTATAGTCTTTGACTTGAATTTGGACAGACGTGCTCAGAAATTTCCAGACAGTGGCTATAAACAGTGATTGGCCAAAGTTACGCCTTCAAATATCGTAATCTCCAAATGCCTAAAGCGCAACTCGAGAACCAAGTGCTGGGGCACCAGCTTATTCTCGAGCGCTGCGCTGAGTCAGAAGGGTTGTCCGTAAGAGTACTAGGCCTACAAACAAGGTATAGGCCTAAGGTCTTTGGTACAAAGGCATTGTTTAATCTAGACGTCTGGGGAGAGTTCCCCCCCGAGAAGTCCATTTACCCCGCCCCAGAAAAATTCGACAGCTCGATCTTGTTTACATAGGCTATGTACAAAAGTAAAATTTCCTGGTTCAAAATAATCGGGCAGAATGCCCACATTTAAAAAGCTTACAGCCACTTGATGTCTTCTTTTCTCATTGTCCATGTCTCTGCGCCATATAACGTCACACTCCATATCAATGTTTTGACCATTCTTTTCTTATGATTCCTATTTAGCCCTCCTCTTAGCAATTCTTTCCGTTTTAAGAATGCCTCTTTACCCATTGCTCCTTATCTCTTTATGACATTTTTTGGCGTCGCTTGATATTAACCTTCCCAAGTATATAGCAGAAATCCTTCATCTGCTCTATTTCTTCTCCGTCTATTTTTATGCGTAGGCCTATAGTTGTTTCCTTTTCCTTACTGATATTCATAACTTTTGTCTTTTTGATGTTTATTTTCATGTTGTAATCTTCTGAGGTCGCATTTAGTCGATCCATCATTCGCTGTAGATTCTTTTTGTTTCCTGCCAGCATCGCTTGATCGTCAGCAAACCTTAAAGCTTTTATTAGTTATCCTCCTACTTTTATTCCTTCTTCTGTACCATCAACTGCCTCTTACTAGCTCTTCTATGTATATATTAAACAGTAATGGTGACAACGGACACCCCTGCGCACTCCTCTACCAATTTGTCCCGATTCTGAATATTCTCCTTCTATTCTGACTCTGACCTTTTGACCCATGTACAGACAGACTCCCAATGAGTCTTCTATCTCTCCAGTCGACTCCCATCCTTCTCAATGCACCCATCAATTTCCTCCAATCTACTCTATCAAATGCCTTCTCGTAGTCTACGAAGTATATGCATACTTCCCTTCCATGTTCTAGACTTCTTTCTGCTAGCATTCTTACTTACGGCACCAATGGTCCAATGGCATCCCTAGTGCCTCTGCCTTTTCTAAAACCCAAACTGGTCTTCTCCAAGGTATCCATCTGCTTCTGCTTTAGCTTGTAATCTTTTTGTGATCACCTTTATCATCACGTTTGAAGCATGTGTTAATAAGCTGATGGTACGATGCTCCTCACATCATAACCTATGTAGTCCTACATTAAATTTTCTTCCGTTTTAATATGCTTTTGTCTGTCTTATCTCACATAGACCGTTATAATTATTATTAATTGAATTCCTCTCATCCTGCTCTCCCTATTCCTCCTTCTTCTCGTTTTTGTATTTCCTCTTTTTCTTCCTCCACGTGTAGCCTTGTAACCTCCTCCTTCGTTTGCTTCTACTCCTCCCTCCACCTTGGTCTCCTACTCTTCTTTCGTTCTAACATGTTCTTTCTATATCATCATCTTCCATTAGCAATTTCTATTGCTCTGTTCTTCTCCGCCTCCTATACTCCTCTTCCAACTAATCCATCTCCTTTTCTTCTTCCTCCTTCGCTTCCTCTTTTCTTTTCCCTCCTCTTTACCTTCTCCCCCTTCCTTCTCCTCCTCCTCTCTCACCTCTTATGTCTCTTTCTCCTCCTCCATCGACTTCTTCTTCCACCTCCTCCGTCTTCTCTTCTTCCTCCTTCTCGTTCTCTTCCCTTTTCCCTCCTCCCATTTTCCTCTTCTTTCTCCTCCTCCTCCTCCTCCTCTTCCTCCTCTTCCATTGCATAATTCCTCCTGATCTTCCAACTCCTCTTCCGTCTTCCCTTCCCAGGTCTCACCTTTCAGTCGTTTCCAAAGACTTCGATCCTCTTAACTTAACACGACTAATACAATCCCGCATCATCAGCATCATCCTCGACCCAGCAGCATCTACAGCAGTATCTGCAGCAGCAGCAGCAGCAGCAGAAGCAGCATTCTGTCTCCGATTACTAGCGTCATCGATCAACACCTGGCGTCGTTCCCTGCGATTCATTCCACGGAGGAGAATGGATTCTATTCCAGTCTCTCTGGAGGACAATCCTTCACTTTGGAAAAGTACGCAACCAGACAGCAGCTAAAGAAGTTGCGAGAAAAACATTACTGTGACGTAATGAGAGTATACATGGTTTCTAACTTGTAGCGAGATCTTCAGAGATCTTGTCGAATGTATACAGTGGAAATGCATATAATTATAATAATATTCGCACAAATACATTATATTCAATATTATGGATGGATCCGATTTGACCAGGGTTTATGACAACAGAGGTCGTTACCCTGGACAGAAATTTGCTCGGCATATTACAGCATTTAAGAGCAATGTACTGAACCAGTTTTTTATATATTATTATAATATTACAATATTATAATTCATGTAGACTATTATATATAATATGCCGTATATTTATAAATGTCTGTGTATAGTATAGTATAGTATAGTATAGTATAGTATAGTATAGTATAGTATAGTATAGTATAGTATAGTATAGTATAGTATAGTATAGTATAGTATAGTATAGTATAGTATAGTATAGTATAGTATATAGTATACATGTATATAATTATAACTATGCATGATAGTCATTTGAAATGTATGGTGCATTTATTATGTTGAAGCATGACGATGATGAATTCTCTGCCAGAAGGCAAGTTCATTGGCTTTACGCCTCTGGGGATGAGATAGCCTATTGATACATATAATATATATATATATACTCTTGTACATGTATATTACTATATTGTATATGCTTGTTCAAATTTATAATATACATGTATATATATACAAAATTATACATAAGTAAGTGTGTACTGTTTGCTCTCTATTGAACTGCCTGCAAGCGCACTGAGGGAGCATGTGTAACATGTGCATGCGTGTATGTGCGTATATGTTTGTGTGTGTGTGTGTGGCTCTGTGCGTGCGCGTGTGTCTGTGTGTGCATGTGTATATGTGCGTGCGTGTATGTGCTTGTGTGTGTGTGTTTGTGTGACTATGTGTGCATGCGTGTGTGTGTGGTGTTTGTGTGCGTGTGTGTGTGCGTGACCACGTGTGTGTGCGTGACTGTTTGTGTGTGCGACACTATGTGTGTGTTTGTGTGTGTGCGTGACTGCGTGCGTGTGCGTGCGTGCGTGTGTGACTGCGTGTGTGCTGGGTGTGTGCGTGTGTGACACTGTGTGTTTGTGTTTGCGTGTGTGACACTGTGTGTGTTTGTGTGCGTGTGTGTGCGTGACTGTGTGTGTGTTTGTGCGTGTGTGTGTGTGTGCGTGTGTGTGTGTGTTTGCGTGTGTGACACTGTGTGTGTTTGGCTAAGTCATCAAGCAATATAATCGTCATTTCTAAGTCTTTCCTAGCGACGCCTTGCAATCGACGACCATTGCCCGTTGACGCTTCGTCGGCTGATATTGGATTATTGTTTCCGATGCTGTCACTCGCTTCGTTCGCTCTGGGTAATTAAGAAGAGCGCATGGAACTGACAGGGAGAGGGAGGAGGAGAAGGATTGGGAGGAAAAGGGAACGAAGGAGGAGGAGGAGGAGGAGGTTGGGAGGTATAAGGGAAAAGAGGAATGGGAGAATGTGGAGTATGGGGTACATGTGTGGAATGGAACGAGGGAGATTAAGCCGGGGAGAAGAATGGTAATGAGAATGGTAAGAGTGGGTGGGAGCAGTGGAAGGAGGAGTAGGAAAAGGGGAGGGAAAGGAAGAGGCAAATTAGGAGTGGCTGACGATGAACGATGAGAGAAGAAGATGATGAGGAGGAGGGAGAGGAGGAGGAGGAGTATTAAAAAGAGGAATATAAAGAGGGAGGCATATGACAAGGAGGATTAAAAAGAGGAATACAAGAGGGAGGCATATGAGAAGGAGGAGGAAGAGGATGTTACGAATTAGAAGATGCGATGAATTGGAAGACTGTGATGAATTGGAAAGATGACGAGTGTACTTATTGACACGATGTGTTACAGAAGCTGATGTATATTATAGTGGCAGCAGCTTCAGCATCAGCAGCAGCATCACTTCTCATCACAGTATCATGACCTCAATCAATTTGGAAAGCAGCCGGCGGCGGCAACATCGCGTCGCGGAAGAGAGACGGATAAATTGAAAGAGTGAGAAAAACAAGAAAAAAGATATATAGACAACAGCCAAGATCGAGCAGCAACAACAGAGGCAACAAAGACTGTTGGGATGGCTTCTGTAGGTTTTGCAACAACAACAACAACAACAACAACAACAACAAGCTTTTTATGGGATGGCCTATTTCAGAGATCTAAGTACGGCCGGGTTACTATCGTTCACGGATAGCCTTAAGCGATGATAATAATATTTATTTATTTTTCAAACTGTCACAACGCAGTATATGATTACAATCAGGAATGAATGGGTGCTCATAGGTTATCACAGGAGTTGAATTTAACTGTCGACAGACACTAGCACTGGAAAGCGCTCATCACATCGTATATTAGAGTCTACTCAGTTCACGAACGCTATAACTACCACATGGAACGTTGGGTGGATCTTAGGAGAGTTACTGGGAGGCGATTCCGCATCTGGGCGCACTTCGCGCATGCCAGAGTGTTCACCATTACCTTAAACCCCGCCCCAAATGGCTACGTGATGGAGCTCGCTCACCCGAGATAATCATTGATAAATAAGTAGTAACGAAGTCATACGGGGGATGCAGAAAAACATGTAAGCCTACATGTAGCCTGATGTAGGTGAATCTAGTATTGTTACTTTCATAAAATAAATAAATAATAATAAATAATAATAATAATAATAATAAGACTTCGTAAATGAAATTGGCAGCCGCATCTCTTCTATCACTGGCGACAGACGTGAAGCTTTCTTTCTTTTTCAACGTCTGTCCATTTGTATCCAACGTCACAACCTGGTCGCTTTCAAAGGTTCTTTTGCCTCACACCTTGAAGACGATGCCTGACCCACCAGACATAGGCTACATTATTGAAATAATAATAGTCCCTAAGTCCCTGGGGGAATGAAGTACCTCAGGGCAAAATAATAATAATAATAAATAATATAACCTAAACCATAATTATTGCAATGCGCTGCACATGCGTGGTGCAAATAATTCGTGATTAATTATAATATTATTATATTCGTTTATTGTTTTCAAATTGACATTGGTGCAGCACGATCACAAGTCAAAGCAGATAATCACAAATTATAATGGCAGGAGTAGAATTTAAATGGGCCACATGTCGCTTTATTGACATCCCCTTCGATTGCATTGTTGGGCGCATTGGTGAAGTGGATATGTTCGTCGCTTGCAGCCGGAGGGTTGCAGATTCAAATCCACCTCAAGCCACCGCGTCGGGACCTTGGGCAAGTCCTTCACTCGCAATAGCTCAGCGCTTCGGCGTTAAACTCCTATGCAGTGTCCGCGTCGTAGTCGGGAGCGCCTCTGAGTAGTTAGCTTTGAGGGGCGCTAAAGAAATGGACAAATAAATAAATTACATCAAAGAAAAGAGGTCGGAAAAGTCAATCGCAATCGTAAGCTTCACATTTTTTTTACAAAGGTCAAAGTGACGATCAGCAAATTAACCAAGCGCAGGACATCAGCTTATTCACGATTGCTGTGTTGTGTAGGCGAGTAATTCACAAGAGGTAGGACAGTGAAGAATACGAAATCACAAGAACTAAGGAGATGACAAAGAGAGAAGATTAAAACGGAATGAGATTTTGTTTGCATGCGCACTTGTTATAGCGCCTCTTCCAGCCCTCAACCGCTACTCAGAGGCGCTCCCGACTACAGCGCGGACACTGCATCGGAGTTTCACGCCTAAGCGCTAAGCAATTGCGAGTGAAGGACTTACCCAATGTCCCTACGCGGCGACTTGAGGTGGATTCGAACCCTTCGGCTTCAAGGCAACGACGCCCCCACTACACCACCGCGCCCCACAAGATAATCAGTGAGGCGTTTACACGAAACCAAAATGTAGCCAACAGATATGAGATTTAATCTCAATAATCGTTACGTTGTTATTTCGAATGTTCTAGCAATTGTATTTATATCCAAATTTATTTCGAATGTTCTAGCAATTGTATTTATATCCAAATCTCTGCGAAATGGGCTTCTATTAGCCTTATTATAGTAGTCGACGTTTACGTGCTAAGATTTCCTAATCTGTTCCGAACAACGAACAAGGCCTTCGCGCGGTTCTTCATACAGTGGTATAATTATAGCCTACACACGTAACTCGATACTCGTCTGCTTCCAACCTCTTCAAACCGGTTGAGATGTCAATCAGATGTCAACCTGGTGACGTCACTTCCCGCCAGCGTCTGTCTTGCGATTGCACAGCGTGCGCGGGCGGGTAATTAGTTTCATGACGTTTGATTTGATTTCTCGAGATTCGATTTCACTGTTGATGACAACGATTGAGAAATTTTTTGCTCTGCTGCCCTCGGTGCTGTACTCTGTAATTAGGCCTACATATAGGTGTCATCGTAGTCGTAACCGTAAACTCCGGACTTGTATGCATGGGCGTAGGGGACAATTCGGCAGTGGGGAGGGGCAAAGATTTAGCTTTTGCCGGAAAAATCTGATGACCTTTTTTAGTAATTTCCTCTAAATCTTCAGAAAATATAGCTGTTTTACCTCTGTGTGCCCGAAAAAATCCTCCCGTGCCTGTTTGCCCGAAAAAATTTAACAAACACATTTGCCCGAAATTTGGGGCATTTGCCCCTCTGGACCCCCCTCCTACGCCTATGCTTGTTTGTATACAGCGCCCACAAAAGCTAAGTCGCGGGAACCGGCTTTCTTCGCAAGCGCTCAATCAAAACAAAGTCGATAGGCGGGGGTTGTGTCAGAGTGTACGTTATTAATTAAGGATATCTATGTTTTGATGTTTTGCGTTTATACCTGCATAATGATAATTTTGTATGAGTATAGTTGGTCCTGTTAGGCTTAGAACCGGTTTCCGTTTCTCTTTCAGCTAGGCTAACAGTCTCGTCATTGCATGTATTGTATTTGTAATATCCATCGGTTTCCTTTTCAGTTCGCTAATATTCATAAATAAATACGTGTTGGTAACTCCATCTGGCCGGTATGCATGTGACCAGGCATAGTCTAACATGTTATTGAGGTTTTATTGTACAGCGGTTCGTGCCCACATTGCCCGGGACCTTAAGTATGCCTGGACGGTCATGGACGGCGTCCGTGCACTTATTTTAAAATCTGAACACCATCCTACCACTTATTTGGCCGCATAGCAGGGAAAGGTAAGGAGCATCCAGGCACTTCTTTTTCTACGCTTTAAGCACTGTTCATGCCTATAATTATTTGTATCAGAATTTGGTCTCCATTTTAGAACTTCCTGGGCCGCGTTGCCACGCATAAGCATATCTAACAGCCACAAGACTCGGGTGATATTTTCTCACCCATATTCAGCTGAGAGCTTCAGCTGCTCTGTGATGTCGTCAGCAGTGTATAAAACAATACTACTTCCGGTTAAACTCATCATGTATCAATAGTGATCACTTCCGGTGACGCTGTCCCCCTTGTGTCGTCGTTGGGCACTGCTTCCTGTTGCGCTGTTTCCCTGTTATTGTACACCTCAGCTTTTTCCGGTTGCATTGCGGTTTTTCATATTTTCGATTAGCAGTTGTTCTTTCATTCACATACTGTTCCCCTGTTTATACTGTCTCCCCGTTGCAGTCCTTAGCGGTAGGACAGAGCAGGATCGCTTCCGGTTTCTGATTATTGGTCCTTTGGGTGGGCGCGAAAACGATGCACATCGAGAGGAGGTTCTGGCGGAACTTTGGACTCGTCAGAACGTAGATGACGAAGTTGGCGGCCGAGTTGAGGATAGCCAGCATGTCCCCTATGGCCGTGTAGTAGTAGTGCCAGTGACCGCAGGTCGTCGTCGACTTATCGAGGACCGTCCAGAGGATGTGGTCGATGAACGTCGGGGTCTGGCAGCAGATGAATACGCAGACGACAACGACGAGGACGAGGGTGATGTCCTGCTGGTACCCGGCCATCTTCATCTCCGTCCGCTTCCTCGCCTGGACCTTCAGCGCGCGGATGAGATTAGCGTTGAGGAAGGCCAGCGAGAGCAGCGGTCCCCCGTGCATGACGAGGAAGTAGAGTACGTTCGTGTAGAGGATCCTGTAGACCTTGTTTCCGCCGAACGCGCTGATCTCGAAGATCTCCTTTGAGGTGTTGTACCCCACGCAGACCTCGGCTCTCTCGTACTCGAAGAACCGTGGGATGTTGTACAGCACGGCGAACAGCGCCACGTAGATGACGTGCCGCCTCACATTCGTCCCATCGCAGAGCTTCCTCGTCTTGAACGGTCTGCAGACTGCCTCGTACCTGTTGAGGGACACGAGGACGGTGAGGCCGATCGTGCCCGTGTAGGAGATGAGATATAGCGGCCAGAGGAAGGGCATGATGACGACGTATAGGTCGTTGTAGGTCTTCAGGTACCCGGTGTAGTGGTAGATCGGCGAGAGGGAGTAGAGCGGGGCGGCCGTGATGAGGACGAGCGTGTCGGCGACGGCGAGGGCCTGCAGGAGGAAGGTGGTGACGGAGTGGGTGCTGTCGCGGAGGAGGACGATGAAGGAGATGGCGTTGCCGACGATGCCGAGGCAACACGAGGAGCCGACGATGATCGTGTAGACGAAGAAGTCGAAGAGGGTGCACTCGTTGCTCAGGTCGAACTTCTTTGATGATGTGGCGTTGTCCGTGTGGTTGAGACAGTTCGCCATCGCCGGTGATGATGATGCAGGGGATGTTTGTTTGTCTGTGTCGTCCTGTGTATGTGTCTGTGTCCGTCTCTGTCTTTGTCTTTCTCTGTCTGTCTGTCTGTCTTTGCCTATATCTGTCTATGTATGTCTCTGTATGTGTTTCTGTCTGTCTGCCTGCCTCTCTCACTCTCTCTCACACACACACACACACTCTGTCGCTCTCTCTCTCTCTGCCTGTATGCCTGTCTGTCTTTCTCTCTCTCCGTCTCTTTATCTCTCTGCGTCTCTGTCTGTCTTTGTCTCTGTCTGTCTATGTATGTCTCTGTATGCCTGTCTGTCTCTCTGTTTGTCTATCTGTCTCTCTCTATCCCTCTCTCTCACACACGCACACACACACGCACACACTCTGTCGCTCTCTCTTTCTGCCTGTATGCCTGTCTGTCTTTCTCTGTCTGTCTGTCTTTCTCTGTCACTCTCTGCGCCTTTGTCTCTCTTTCTCTGTCTATATGTCTGTCTTTGTCTCTGTCTGTCTATGTATGTCTCTGTATGTCTGTCTGTCTCTCTCACTCTCTCTCACACACACTTTGTCGCTCTCTCTATATCTGTCTGTATGCCTGTTTGTCTTTCTCTGTCTCTCTTTCTCCGTCTCAGTCTTTCTTTCCGTTTCTGTCTGTCTGTCTCTTTCTCTCTCAGTCTCTCTGACTGTCTTCGCTTGCTGACTCTCTCTCTCTCTCTCTTGTTGTCTCTCTCTCTCCCTCTATCTATCTCTGTCTATATCTCCGAGTCTCTTTTATCGTCTATGTTGCTTCTGACAACGGTTGTGTCGTGTTGCTGTTGTTATTGATGACGACGGTGTTGATGTCAGTATCGCGGCGTCTGAATTCTGCACATTGGATGCGTCGAAGTTGTCGTCATTGATATTTATCGATAGAGACAGACGAACGGATCAGGTTGCGTTCCGTGTTCGGTTTTCCCTTGAGAGTAAGCAACTCCTCGCACTCTGAAAGGACACAGCAACAGGCGATCTTAAAGGGGAAAATAGTATACGAAAGAAAAGATGGACAGAGTAATTGATGGTTGGGCAATGATGATGATGATGATGATGATGATGATGATGATGATGATGATGATGATGATGATGATGATGATGATGATGATGATGATGATGATGATGATGATGATGATGATGATGATGATGATGATGATCATAATAATAATAATAATAATAATAATAATAATAATAATAATAATAATAATAATAATAATAATAATAATAATAATAATAGGTCCCATCAATTCTAGAGGAATTGATTTGTTAAATGATTTAGGTCGTCACCTGTCGCAGGCGTCAGACGATCTGAGGGAGACGTCCTTCCTCTTCCAAAGACTCTCAATTACTATTCAGCGCTTTAACGCTGTGGCCTTCACGGGCTCTTTCGTTAACCTGCAGATGATGCCCGCTTTGGAAAAGGGGTAGCCATTCATAACAATAACATGTCAATAATAATAATAGTAATAATAATAATAATAATTATAATAATAATAATAATAATAATAATAATAATAATAATTATAATAATAATAATAATAATAATAATGATAATAATAATAATAATAATAATAATAAAAATAACAATTACGACAATTTATATGGCGCAGTAACACAGCCATGCCTTTACAAGGGTGCCTTACAAAGCAAAGGATCGATAGATACATCTACACCATCTATCTATCCAAGCGATCTCAAGGTATTCATTCCGAGTGCGCAGCTGTAAGATTCCTTGATATGGCAATAACCGTAAAGGCGTGTAGCCTACGGCAGCAAGTTTAACAGGAGACGAATTCAACTGCTTGGCAGCCTGCAAGATACCCACCTGCCCTGCTGCTCATTTTTCTATCACTGTCTGGAAAATAGAAGGCTGAGTCATCAACCTATAGGACCAGCAGGTATCTTATCACTGTACCAGCTTAATATTCAACCATCTCCCAGACTTAGCATTATCTACCATTCATTCATTCATTTTGAGAATTTATATAGCGCCTAGCTCTTCAACAGACCTTCTCAGAAACGTTCCTAACCCAGCAACATGCAGTTTAAAAAAAGGTTTTGAGCGACTTATAAAAAACAGAGGAGTTTAGCCCAGGCATAAGCCGCAAGCCTAATTTACGTAAATAGGCCTATGTTAGATTAGATGGTGGTGGTTGGCCTAAGAATCTGCTATGGGCTGCCTGTAATTGTGGTCCACCTGTTACCCATAAGTCACACTACTCTGTTTCTTCAAGACTTAAAAAACTGCCTCATTTAGCCGTGGATTAGGCTGATAGCGCTTCTCAGTAGAATGCCTAGAAGGTTCGCTAAAAACAAAAAATCAATAATGATAATTATAATAATATTGCATTCTAAAAAAATCCGTCCATACAATGGGACAGTTTATTGCTGCACAAAGATATAAATGAATTAGTTCAGCATTCAGCAGAAGTCGTAAAATCAATCAATCTGCTGTTGGCGAGTCAAGACCTGTATAGGCCTAGTTCTTAATGGACGTATAGTACACCGAGAGAGAGAGAGAGAGAGAGAGAGAGAGAGAGAGAGAGAGAGAGAGAGAGAGGGAGAGAGAGAGAGATAGAGAGAGAGAAAGAGAGAGAGTGGGAGAGAGAGTGGGAGAGAGAGGGAGAGAGAGAGAGGGAGAGAGGGAGGGAGAGAGAGAGAGAGAGAGAGAGAGAGAGAGAGAGAGAGAGAGAGAGAGAGAGAGAGAGAGAGAGAGAGAGAAAGGGAGGGAGAGAGAGAGAGAGAGAGAGAGAGAGAGAGAGAGAGAGAGAGAGAGAGAGAGAGAGAGAGAGAGAGAGAGTGGGCGACTTTACATTGGCCTATATCTGGGCCAACTCACTTCATCCGTTGCCTTCCTTTAGTATACATCAAACTCACATCAATGTATACACTAAACTTACAGGTACGATGGCAAGAAAGGTCACATAAGTCAACCAAAGTCAACTTTTGTTTCTACAACAGTGAAAAGGCGCTTCATGAATTGGCTAATGCCATGTATTGTTTGTATGTGCACTTGTTATAGCGCCCCTTCAAGCTCTCTCTACTCAGAGGCGCTCCCGACTGCAGAGCGGACACTGCAGCGGAGTTTCACGCCGAAGCGCTGAGCAATTGCGAGTGAAGGACTTGCCCAAGGTCCCTACGCGGCGACGTGGGGTGGATTCGAACCTCGAACCTTCCGGCTTCAAGGCAACGACGCTACCACTACACCACCGCGCCCCACACACATATATATATATATTATATAAATATATAATCCCCACGCACATGCACACAAACGCACACATAATAATAATATAGTAGCCTTTTAGTGGACCTACATTAATCTGCAAGTAGCCTGCTATAATATTATATCAATAAATAATCGAGATAAATAAAGTTAGAATACAATACAATTCCAGGCCAAATTCTGACAGGTCTCTGAAATCCTATATATACTAATATAATATATAGACATACAATACATAATATAATATATATATATATATGTGTGTGTGTGTGTGTGTGTGTGTGTGTGTGTGTGTGTGTGTGTGTGTGTGTGTGTGTGTGTGTGTGTGTGTGTGTGTGTGTGTGTGTGTGTGTGTGTGTGTGTGTGTGTGTGTGTGTGTGTGTGTGTGTGTGTGTGTGTGTGTGTGTGTGTGTGTGTGTGTGTGTGTGTGTGTGTGTGTGTGTGTGTGTGTGTGTGTGCCAATGCGGCCTATTCCATTACTCAAATGCAATAATCATATCAGAGTGCTATTTTGAAAATCTATCTGGTTGGTGGAGATTGCGCGTTCTGAGTTATTACCGCTGTCTGCTGTTCACAGATTAGAATAATATGTGGGCGGAAAATTATTGCGAAGTGATTGGAAAAACGTAGATCTGTATAATAATGGATTTGAGTTGAGCTTTGACCTAGATTTATGGCTACAATATATATAGTACCGTACATAATTGTATACATACATACATACATACATACAATGTCACACATACATACATACATACATACATACATACATACATACATACATACATACATACATACATACATACATACATACATACATACATACATACATACATACATACATACATACATACATACATACATACATACATACATACATACATACATACATACATACATACATACATACATACATACATACATGCGTACGTACGTACATACATACATACGTACGTGCATGCATACATACATACATACATACATACATACATACATACATACATACATACATACATACATACATGCGTACGTACGTACATACATACATACGTACGTGCATGCATACATACATACATACATACATACATACATACATACATACATACATACATACATACATACATACATACATACATACATACATACATACATACATGCGTACGTACGTACATACATACATACATACATACATACATACATACATACGAATATACAATCTGCATTATCCTTAGGTCATTTGTAGAGCTTTTTGATTCATTGATTCAGTGTCAGTTCAAGTAATTTTATGACTAATTATACACGTTGACTCTGAACTTGCGGGCAATAATATTGATTCTCTCCGATACTGTTCATTCTATTGGAATCTATTGGATGTCATACATGTAGACCTACGTTCTACATAATACTATTCATTCTAGATCCCATGCTGCACAAGAGATTAGTCGATGTAAGCATATGTTTGTATACATGTATGTATGTGCACTTGATAAAGTTCCCTCTTTTTACTACTCATAAGCGCGGACGCCGAAGAGCTGAGCACTTGCGAGCGAAGGACTTGCCAAAGGTCCCTACGCGGCGGCTTGAGGTGGATTTGAACCTGCAATCTCCGGCTACAAGGCAACACACATACCCACTACACCACCTCGCCCCACACATACACACCTATCATCCGTTAGTGTTTTTTTCTTCTAAATTATAGCGCTTCACAATAAATGCGCTATTATAATTCTCAGAACGCTCGATTGAAAAACATATAAACGGCTATTTAAAGAAAGAACGGAAGAACAAAAGATTGAACGAACGAAAAAGGACATTATTTTGCGGTCATTTATTTAATGACTAACGACCTCGTAATACCCCCCCCCCCCAACCTCAACCAGCCTTGGCGAGCGCCTGAAACTGTACAACTCCGGTTGTAACGCGAAACGAACCGCCGCCCCTTCCGGCCACGTCAGTTCTCGCGTCATTGACGAGACTTCGCGCGAGATTCAGTCCTTGTCGGGGGGAAAAACTAATCATTTCGCGCCCAGTTCCTGCTTCCGGTCGGTGCTCAGCAATTCCAGATTTTCCAGCGTTGTTTTCCTTCTTCCAGTGGGGCTTCCTATGAGAAATTGCGTGCGATTCACGTCGGCTAATTTCCACCGTTCGCCTACGTGTGATAAAACATCGTTATACATGTATAGACCTACGGGAACATCGTGTGCAGTGTTCCCTGTCTGAGATAAGGTTTCGATTAGCTTAGCTGTTGGCGGTCTTTATAGCCACAGGCAGCATGCAGCAAATACGGTTTTTGCCCGATCATGCATGTGCAATGGACTTGCATGGGAGATACCTCCAGGTTTTTTTAATATGCAATTCAACACAGAAAGCAGTTCTAAATGAATTTGTGCATCTGTAAGCACACTTTTGTGCATTTAAAATAGTTTAAAATGCTCACTATCCTGCAGGGCTGTGTTGGTAAAATTTGAAATGAGTAGGCTATTCATGGTACGGTCTAAAAATCGACTTTTTGGCCGAAAATTTCTGACGATATCTTTTTCACAAGATTTTTTTTTAGCTTAGTAAGTGCATTTGCCGCGGCAGAAGACTCGCTAACACGCAAATTTTTCGCCAATTTGAGTCTTTTAGTTCTTATGTGACGCGATTTTCTGCTATTTTCTAGCTTTTTTAATCTTACTCTTCGTGAGGTAGTCTAATTATACGCTGTTTATCCACGTATATAGGCCTATACCCTCGTTTACGGAACTACGTAGGCCTATAAACGATGCATCTTTTTTAGGAGAGCACCCGCTCTATATCTGCGTATAGCATCGGGTAGAGCCCTGATAGTAAAACTGTTATCCGATTGAGAACAATTTACTATTGAGATTGGGAATTAAGGGAGAGCAGGGTCTGTGCTGCAGCTCTAAACATTGTTTAAAAGAAGCCCTGGACACCTCAGTGGAGAATGGAAAAAGAAGATAATTACGAGTATAGCCTAAGGAAGTTATAATTATAAAATAGTTATAATTATAAAATAATATAGTTATAAGGAAGTTATAATTGTAAAATAATATAATTATAAGGAAGTTATAATTATATAGTTATAAGAAAGTTATAATAATATAAAATAATAGGCTATAATTATAAGGAAGTTATAATTATAAAATAATATAATTATAAGGAAGTTACAATTATAAAATTATATAATTATAAGGAAGTTCGTATTCATCTATTGATGTTTTTAATGAACTAATCGAATACAATGAATCATATAAAGGCACATTAGCAAATAGCTATCATCACGCCTAACCAGAAAAGTGCCGTGCCCCAGAGGACCAGAGGACAGAGAGGTCAGGTGTCCCTAAACTATCTTGAAGCTTAATGAGAAACAAATTTCTTCTACACAAATTGAAGTGATAAAGGTACAGGTCGACATACAATTTTATATTTAAATATAAATTATGATTTTTTCAGTTGTTATTATTTTGAAGTGTGAACGAATTTATGTGCAATATTATATTTAATAAGGCATGAATCATAAACTTTTCTATATTTGGCTACCGATCCCGACCCTAAAAGTCGCCAGGGCCTTGAGCATTTGCCCTTGGCCCCATCTCTCCGGCCCTGGCAAATGGACTGACCGACAGCGGCGAATAGAGAGGGAAACTCTATTGCGTACACTCCCGTACAGCAAGGCAGCCAGTAGCACGTGGGCGCGGTGGTGTAGTGGTGGCGTCGATGCCTTGAAGCCGGAAGGTTCGAGGTTCGAATCCACCTCAAGTCGCCGCGTAGGGACCTTGGGCAAGTCCATCACTCGCAATTGCTCAGCGCTTCGGCGTGAAACTCCGATGCAGTGTCCGCTCTGCAGTCGGGAGCGCCTCTGAGTAGAGAGCTTGAAGGGGTGCTATAGCAAGTGCGCATACATACATACATACATACATACATACATACATACATACATACATACATACATACATACAGTAACATACATACATACATACATACATACATACATACATAGATACATACATACATACATACATACATGCATACATACATACATACATACATACATACATACATACATACATACATACATACATACATACATACATACATACATACATACATACATACATACATACATACATACATACATACATACATACAATATACAAAGACACACCCACACATACATTTACAAATACGCACCCATACATACACTCACCGAGGGAAACAAGTTCAGTGAAACAGCGGTGCATGGGACGCGTGATATTTTTATGTACGGGCAAAACACAATAGCCATTATAGCCGCGGATGAACTTTTAAAATACGATTGAGAAATGCAAAGCAGACAAATAAGAAAAAAGGATTTTTCTCGCAGATGTTTCTAAATGTGAATTTCTCAGTGCGCACCATTTGCATGTTGAGCGCTTTCCTGCGACGAAAGTTCTGAAAACAAAATGTGGTATTCGGCAAAAAATTAATAAGTTTCAGTTTTGCAGGGGTATGGACAAGTGCCCGCTCATGCCCTTATGTGCGGGTGCCCATGGTGGGGCGGAATGAAAGACCGATACATTGACAACTCTACATAGTTTTTTGAAACGATATTTTTCGGGGTTTTTTATTGTCCAAGAAACATGCTTTTTCCATTTTTATTTTTCGCGTAGTTTTATTCGATTTAAAAAAATATTTATGAACTTTATTTATTCATTACTGTCTTTTATTATTTACCTTATTTTTCCTGATATTCCTTACGTTTTCAGGCAATTGATCCTATGTCAAATATGTATATATATATATATATAATTATATATATGATTGTTATATATTCATAAGGAATCTATTGGCGTCTATTCCCCAGGGCCACTGACAAATTATTGTTCCCCTAAGACACATTCCCCTCATGACCAACAATGCACTCCCACAACACCAATGACGCATCTCCAATAATGACCAACGAGGAAATTCCAGTATACATCAAGCTAGCGGTACATGGACCCTAAGGAGGAGGCATATGATTGGAGAGAGTTTCAGGGTAACGGAAACACTCAGGCACATACATATACAATGTTCAATACATGCATGCCTTGTACGCTTATGATACCCAAACTCACTTACACATAGTATTGTACTGTACTTGCAATGTGCAGTTTTGTATACATACATACATATATACATACATAGGC
Organism: Lumbricus terrestris; assembly: GCA_949752735.1. Taxonomy (NCBI): domain Eukaryota; kingdom Metazoa; phylum Annelida; class Clitellata; order Crassiclitellata; family Lumbricidae; genus Lumbricus; species Lumbricus terrestris. The sequence continues at coordinate 10,578,815 of OX457051.1, read as the reverse complement.
CTACATACATACATACATACATACATGCATGCATACATAGGCCTACATACATACATACATACATACATACATGCATGCATGCATGCTTACATACATACATACATACATACATGAATACATACATACATACATGCATGCATGCATACATACATACATACATAAATGCATACATACATACATACATATATGCAAACATGCATGCATATATACATACATTAATTAATTATACATGCATGCACACGCACATGCATGCATACATGTGAGCTATCGGTGAGCGTAATGCTTTTAGTGGTCGGAAGTAGGCATTCTCTTGCGTCCACACCCCCCTCTGCTCCATTCCCATCAAACGAAACATGACCTGCCTACACGATCGGGTCACCTAAGTCCGTCACGCAGTCCATTATAATACCTGCGTGTGACACAGTGACAGTCCGTCTCCACTGGCCGTAGGCATTATTATTGGTACACACAGACTATGGCTTGCTCAACATAAGCACGACATTTTCTCTGTGATATTTCTAGCTGTTAACAAAACAGTTAGGCGTATAACAATATGTCAACATCCTCAAAGATAGTGCTTTGCCATTATACGGCTATTATGTTACCTATGTATCCATCATCTCAGTGTTATAGTAACAAACTATTACCTCATATATAGTGTAACCTGGGACTAAAATCGAAGGGATATGAAACCGCAACTTCTCAGCCAATCAGAGATCGTATTTCCGATGCGTCACGTGACTCAATCCGGGTAAACAGCAGGGTAATTTTGAACCGAGTCGCATCGTTTCGACGTTTTTTAGTCGTCATCCATACAATCATTTTCCCAGGCGTAATCGCCCAAAAGCAGGGCTTTTTAACGTGCATTTGTACACAAAAATGTGCAGCTCTAAATGGATTTGTGTAGTTGCAGAAGCACTTCTGTTACCGTAAAAACTAGCAAGAAAGGTCATTGTCCTCCGATTGGAAGCAAATTACCATGGAGGATGACAATGGAAAGAAGGGGTTGTGCAGTTCTAAAAATTCCTTTAAAACAGCCCTGCACAAAAGTTCATATAAATTTATACCACTCCAATCACGAAGATCTAAATTAAAGCACATTTTATTTAGTTTGCAAGTTCTCTTTATCATTAAATTAATTCGTTTTTCGCTACGGCAGTATTGTAATGGCCGGGTGAGAACACTTCATAAGAAGTCCCGGATGCAGAAACAACCAAATTTCCTTTCAATTACCTAATTTTCACCGGTTTCATATCTCATCAATATTATATTAGTCACAGGTGTAAAGAGGGAAAGCGAAAAAGCAGGGTTATATTTCAACATCAAAAAGACTAAGATAATTACCACGGCGGAATAGGATACCTTCGAAATGGATGGAGAGGAGATAGAGGTTGTGACAAGTTTTTCGTTTTTGGGCACAATGGTGGAGAAGGAAGGAAGATGCGATAAAGAGGTGAGACGGAGAATTTCAATGGGCAAAGCTGCAATGCAGGGGATGGATAAGATATGGAGGGACAGGCATGTGAGCTTACAGACAAAGACGAAGCTTGTCAAAGATCGCATTGCCAAATATCACCTTTCCTTTTGAAAGTTTGCGAAATATTGCATAACGAAAGATTATATTTCCTTGCTGTTACAATACCGAAGAAGGACTAGATTACCAAAAAACTGCATTGCCAGAAACCATATTACCAAAGACTACATTACCAAAGACCATATTCCTAAAGAACACGTTACCACAGACCATATTACTAAGGACTACATTACCAAAGACTACATTACCAAAGGCCATATTACGAAAAGACTACATTTAAGCTTATAGAGACTAAAATAAAAAAGACTACATTCGCCTAAGACTGCATTTACAAAGACTACAATTCCAAAGACTACAATTCCAAAGACTACATTTACAAATACTACATTTACACAGGGTACGATTCCAAAGACTACATTTCCAAAGACTACACTATCAAAGACTACATTTCCAAGGACCACATTACCATTGCAAGGACTATCTTACCAGCGACTACATTTCCAAGACCTCCTCACCAAAGACTACATTTCCAAAGACTACAATTCAAAAGACTACATTTCCAAAGATCACATTACCAAGGACTATCTTACCAGCGACTACATTTCCAAGACCTCCATACCAAAACTACATTTCCAAAGACTACATTTCCAAAGACAACAATTCCAAAGACTACATTTCCAAAGACAACAATTCCAAAGACTACATTAACAAAGATCACATAAATTTTACAAAGACTATAACACATCACCTCGCTATATGTATTAAATTGACACCTCATCCTATCGCATAAGCGGCATGCCGTTCAATGCAATAACTCCTCCGTCCTTCGATCTCAAATCGTCCTTTGCTCTCGTATACCGTCCGCCGCTAACCAAAGTACTTGTTGACACGTACTGGCGGCAATGCCTGGTCGAAGCGGATCTCGTCTTTTCTGGCCATAATATGTTTCCACGTCGAAATTAATGCCCCAACTGTAGAGCGACCAATCGAATTGCAGCGATGAGTTATGTGCAATGTGCATGCCCTTCGGTGTCCCCGTGCACGGACGTGTGCCTATGCCTGGCTGTATCTTTGTCTCCCTTCAATAGCCTTTTATCGCTTTTACTGCTGGTTTGTACTTGGACGCTCCTGATGATGATAGCTGCTTGCATGACATTTATCCCATCCAATAATTACCGGCTACAGAAGTCACTTCGATTATATATAACTATATATATATCAACATTGGTATATATCTATATAATATATAAGTACATTAGTACATGCATAAATATATATATACTACATATGCATATTATATATATATATATATATATGTTACTACGTATTTTGTATAGATGTTTATGTATATAGACAAATATATTACTACGTAAATTATCACCTTTAGACTAGGGCAACTGACTGGAAAGGAACAGTAAAAACCGCACTTGACTGAATAAGGCAGTATACAATCGGTTTCTATTGTATACGTAAGACGAAGAAAAGAGCATTCTTATAGCGCAGAGTGTAAACGGGAGTCTTTCTGCTTCAGAGCTGATCATAACATGGTCAGAGCAGCTTTAAAAATTCGGAATAAAACTGCTAAGCTCTAACTGAGAATGGTCGAATGGCGATTACAATTAAGTGTTCAAGAGACGGTGGTCGATAAAACAGAGCACACGACCTGCAGTTACATGGACATTGGAGAGTAGGGGTCTCTCTGCCTCCCATGTACACTGTCAGTACTTTGAGCAAATCATTCACGGGTCATGCACACTTGCACCGCATCACTGACGGCCGTTTATGGCGGTGGGAAGAAGAAGAAGAGGAGGAGGAGGAGGAGGAGGAGGAGGAGGAGGAAGAAGAAGAAGAAGAAGATTAAGGAGGAAAAGAAGAAGAAGAAGAAGGAGAAGGAGAGGAAGAAGAAGAGGAGGAGGAGGAGGAGGAGAAGAAGAAGGAAAAAAAGAAGAAGACGAAGAAGAAGAAGAAGAAGAAGGAAAAAGAAGAAGAAAAAGAAGAAGCGCAGTCCCCTAAGCTAACCTTCAGGCCTCCATAATTAAGAAGTGCTAGCGACTTCTTTTTTTGACCTCTGCATTTGAGGATTGTGGGTGGCCAATCCTTCCCCTCACCGTCTCATCCTCCCACCAACATTGTACGGTCAATGTACTCATCATAGACAAGAAACAGTGTCGTTAAACATCAGCCATGCTTTATAATTGCTTGTTCGTGTTTAAAAAAATAATAGTACCTGCAATTGTATAAATGACCTGACCCGGTGCAATCAGCCATTTTATCCGTCTAGCCAGCAGCATACATGTATACTCTCGTTGTTTAAGTCGGCTGCCATTTTGTTTTCGATTAAAAACCAGCTTGCGATGGCATCCCCCGAAAGCGATGCCGTCGTCGTCATTGCTTATTCATGACCTGATTTATAAGCATTGACGGGAATTGAGCGATAACGAACGACGAAAATGGCAAAAAATGTCCTGCAGACTAAATACTTTGAGTGTCATTCCCGCAATCAGCAGAACTCGCTTCTATAATTCTCGCTTCTGCAGGGCATAGCTTAGCGCAAATGAACACCGTTTTTTAAAATACTTATTTCAGTTGATGTATAAAAGTGTTGTCAGCGATAGTAATTGGAAATGTCCGCTGTATTTTTTCTTCGGCGTGAGTTCAATTTTTATCATGCATGTCTGATGGCCGGAACTGTAATGGAATGCACTACAGCGCTCTGCATATACTGAAACTTTAATCCATTAAGGAGCATATATACATTTACATACATACATACACACATACATGTACATACACACATACATACATACATACATACATACATACATACATACATACATACATACATACATACATACATACATACATACATACATACATACATACATACATACATACATACATACATACATACATACATACATACATACATACATACATACATACATACATACATACATACATACATACATACATACATACATACATACATACATACATACATACATACATGCATACATACATACATACATACAGTCGTACATGTGCATACATACTTACTTACATACATACATACATACATATACATGAACACATAGTACATGCATGCTTTCATGTATACACCTTTATCACGACGTCTTGAATGTAAAATTCATGCAACAACCTCTCACACAATAATTTATTATATTATCCTCGTGAACATTCTGCAGCAGTAGCAGCTGACGAGCACGAGACGAGTTGACGGGTAATATATAGTGACAGGTGAAACACCGGTCAATATTTATTGTGGGCCTTTGAAATACTGTTGCGGTCCTTGTCGTACTGTCCTTAGGATACGGGGAGTGGAACCAGCGGAACGATTGGAACGGCTTCAGTTGAATTTATTTATTTTACTAGATGTGTTACCCGGCGTTGCCCGGGAAATTTCGGGTTTTCAACACTACCCCTTTGGAGTGCCCAGCGTTGACCGCTAAATTTCGGGTTTTCGGTAACCCTCCACCCCACCCCGCTTCCGCAAAAAGCCAAACATGGCCCGTCCCTGAGCTGCGGGTGTGTGTGTGCTGACTGTGACCTAATACAATTATTGCAGGTTGTCTGTTCTGTTAGTATAGTTAATATTTCTGTGATCTGCGTTCTTGTGAATATTATTGTTTCAGCTGCATGATTGTAACCGGTTTCGGATTGTTGATAAACGAAAGTTATTATTGGGCGTGAATGACGTCATGCGGGCTTTTGCCTCTTTCTTTACTTTCTCTTTCTTTTCTTTACTAAATGCGGCAAGATGGCTGCTGTAAGGATTAAAATGCTAATAACTCTGGTTTTAAACTGAATTAAAAGCTGAAAATAGTTGCGTTGAGCTTATAATTTGGTTAAGATTCAATTGCGAAAATTTGGTAAACCGACGCTCTCTCATTTCCGAGCTTTTTCTGTTACGAAGAGTCAAAATACATCCGTACAAAGATATGGAAGGACAAACTTTCGGAATTATAATATAGGATTACAGGAATAGCGTCCCCCAAGGTTGCACACCTTCTGAGGAGCGCTCCCAGTTCAAACCCAGATTATAGGACAGTCGCAAGAACAGTGAGAAACGAGACAAAGAGACCAACAGGCATTTGATGCATAGAGTATACAGTATCATATATGGGAAGCCTATTCCAGGTCGCTCTGTCACAGGGCGGGCCACGGGGAACTTGGAAAAGCGTCAAATGGTGGATCGACTTTTCTTATTGGCGTGGACACATTCCCATGTGCACCGACTAAAAGGAAAAGACTTTGTGGTGTTCATGCATGCATGCCATGCCAGAAAACGTTATCCATCTCATTTAATAACTTTTGCGCCATTATATAATACAAAGAGTGCCAGTTGAAATGCATTGGGTCAAAGATAGCAAACGTTATGCTGCCAAGAGTAAGCAAGTAAGTTGAGAACATGGGCGGAGTTTATCAGGGTTAGGGGGGGGGGGCTAAACCCCCAAGAAGACCCAGAGTCAAATTTTTACCGTGTAAATTGTATCTTTTCTCGGACCTAGCCCCACGCTAAACATACGAATGACTAGAAAAGGTCATCAACTTTTCTGGCCGAGAGATTTTGAGACCGAGGACTAAAAAACCCAAAAAATGTAGCTCCTCCAAGAACGGAAACCAAACTCCGCCCATGGTTGAGAAGAGTCAATGGCTAAGACGGCCTTGGATCTGGCAAGCAGATAATTATGAGCAGGTCTAGTAATAATCTACGTCTATTTTTCAAACTCACACAACGCAGTGCATACGATCAGCCTACAATCAGTAATGAATAGTTGATCACCGGTTATTACAGGAGTCGAATCTAACTGTCGGCAGCCATGCAGGGCGCTCATACCGTCCTATTACTCAGTTTACCAACGCCATCTGCCGAATGGAAGGCATTGCGGATCTTTTTTATGGTGGATATAGCAGCGCTAAGCGATCCCGCAGCCGTGCACGCGCCCTTCGTTCCAGAGTGTTTACTATAATTTGTGGGGCGCGGTGGTGTAGTGGTGGCGTCGTTGCCTTGAAGCCGGAAGGTTCGAGGTTCGAATCCACCTCAATTCGCCGCGTAGGGACCTTGGGCAAGTCCTTCACTCACAATTGCTCAGCGCTTCGGCGTGAAACTCCAATGCAGTGTCCGCTCTGCAGTCAGGAGCGCCTCTGAGTAGAGAGCTTGAAGGGGCGCTATAACATGTGCGCATACAAACAAACAAACAGACCATGATTAGCCTATACCCACATCACAACCAGAATCGCATAGAATCTGAAGCAGAAGCGCTGCGTCATGTCAGGGATGAGAGGGGTTGTCAGAAAATGGACAGTGGCTACCTTCCATGCAGTAACCTCCCAGACGGCCATAATCAACTGGGTGTGGGCATTATGTTTGCAGCTTGCATCAAATCACATTATTATTATTCTGATTATACTACCCTTATTGCGTCATTCTAATACCATTGTCTCATAATTATACTGTTCTAATTAATTATCTTGGTCCAATTAAATTATTCTAATTACATTTAATTTGCCACAGGTATGCACATGTATGATGATGATTATGACATTCTTACCATCCCGTATAATTAGCGAAAACAGAACCCACTCTGACTACTGGGGGTCCCGTAGCTCAGTGGAGAGAGCGCTGGTCGTTAAACTGAGAGTCATCCGCGCGACCCGGGTTCGAGCCTCACACAGGGCATTAATTTATTAAAATTTCTGTTAGCTGCCATTGGCGCTTTGCTGTTGTGTTGCTTGAGTTGGGTTCTGCTAAAAATAAAGATAGCCCCTCTCACTTCTGGCTTGGCCGACCAGAAGTGATCCAGCACTTAGGCCATTAGTGTTAAGTTACCGAACCCACTGCTGTAAAGCCGACCTGCGTTTCGTGCTATAGTGGGCCGTATTTCGTATAACATGTACTTGTAATCATTCTGCGGTGTGTCAGATTGAGTGATTAAATGAAGATTATTATTATTATTACTCACACACGCGCACACAGTACACACATGTACAAATACACACACACACACACACACACACACACACACAAACACACGCACACACGCACGCACACACACGCGCATGCAGGCCTATAACAGCTATTATGTGTTATGTGTGTATAATATTATATATTATATACATTATGTTATATATTATCATATAATATATATATTGTCAACCTCCAATTGACCTTCAAAGTTTTCTTCCTTTTTCTTCAGTGTTCAGTAGCGCAGCCTATGCCTAACCTAGTCACTGTACTTCGGTATCTAAAGCTAGTGTATAAGTTTCTAAAGTTCTTAACTTGTTCAATTACAACAAAGCTCTCTTTCTTGTATTTTCTTCTTCGTTCATAACAACGCAAAATAACACAACAACGGATCAACGACGACAAACGCTTGAATTCAACGACAGCAACGCAACTATTATTATCTAACTCCACTGTTCTCTAAAACGTCTTCTATTCTCTACTACCAACTCCTTCTTCTACAACTTAACTCACTGTCTAGACGTACACTCTTCCCCTTGCCGCTCTGTCCTTCTATCTGTCCGTCTGTCTGTCTGCCTATCCCTCTCTCTCTCGCGCTCTCCGGCGACGGTCGGCCGAGCCGCGCCAACTTTCCCGCCAGTCTGTCACCTGCAGGCCTAACTGTCTAGACGCTGACCTTGAGCTGGTCTATTCGTACGCCTAAACATCGACTGACCACATAGACTATACAACATTAGCTCACATTACCTCCCTCCTTTCTTTTAAAGAGAGCTAATTATCTATAAAAATTAGCGAACGTACCTTAACTAAACAATGCAAATAGTCCATAGCATAATACATCATAAAATATCTTACACTACAATCTAGACAGACAATCAGCTACTACATTCAATTTACCTTTCTTATAGTTCAACAGAATGTCAAAATTTTGCAATGATAAAGACCATCTGACTAATTTAGCAGATTTCGACATTGATTCAGTCAAATAAACTAAAGGATTATGGTCTGTAAACACATTGATTTTAGAACCAATAAGAATTTCTTTCAACTTGTTTAAAGCCCATATGATTGCATAGGCTTCCTTCTCAATCGTCGCCCACCTCCTCTGAGTATCTGTCAGCTTCTGACTGATAAATGAAACAGGACGTTCAATCCCTTCCTCGTCCACCTGAGACAGTACAGCTCCTACAGCAAAATCACTGCTATCACAGTACAAATTAAATGGTTTCCCAACCTCAAACATATATAGAATCACATTTGATAAGACAATCTGTTTAAGGGAATCAAAAGATTTCTGATGTGCATCAGTCCAAACAATGTTATCAGGTACTTTCTTGCTAGTCAAGTCTGTCAATGGTTTAGCAATTTCAGCAAAATTACAAATAAACTGTCTGTAAAACCCAAAAAATCCTAAGACTTGCTTCACTTCCTTCCTGGTTTCAGGTTTCTTCAAATTAATTAAACTGTCAATCCTGTCTGGATTCATCATCTTCTTCCCTGATCCTATGAGGTGACCGATGAACTTCACCTCACTCTTACCAAACACACATTTCTTCAAGTTCAATGTTACATTATGCAGTCTTATTTGTTTCAAAAATAATTCCAAATGTCTTAAATGAATGTCCCAATCATTAGAATGCACTGCAATGTCATCAACATAAGGTTCAGTAAAATCATGAATCGGTTGCAAGATCATATTTATCGCTTTTACAAAAGTCCGTCCAGAGTTAATCATTCCAAACGGAACACGCGTAAATTCATACAGTCCATTATGTGTAACAAACGCAGTCTTCCATTGGTCACTCTTTTTCACAGGACAAGTCCAATATGCACTGCGACAGTCCATAACAGAAATGAACTTGGATTTTCCAACTTTGCTCAAGACATCGTTGACGATTGGCATAGGATATCGGCAGTTTTCAGTAAAAGAGTTAATGTATCTGTAGTCACAAGCCAATCTCAAGGATCCATTCTTCTTTTTGACAATGACAAGTGGACTTGCCATTCTGCTTGACGATGGTTGAATGATGTTTTCTTTCAGCATCTCTTGTATTTGTTTTTCCACTTCTGCTCGGTATATTAATGGTATTCGATATGCCACGAATTCTTTTTCTCGAAAATCTGGTCTCAGCACCACTTCGTGTTCTACTAATGTACATAGTCCAGGTTGGTCTGAAAATCTGTCTGCATATCGATTCAGTACATCAAGTAATTGTTTCTGCTGTTCGCTGGTCAGATGTCCAATTTGTTCGTAATCCAATTGAAGTGATTTCTGTTTTGTCTCTGAATAGTCTTCCTTCAGCGGTATTTCTACCACTGATCCAAATTCGTCATCCTCTTCCACGATCAGACCACAAGACAATGTTCTCGTAATGAACTTCCTCATCTTGTTAGCATGAATAATCCGTCGACCGTTTTCGTTCATGTCCACCAGATACGAATATTTGGATCTTCTTTGCAGGACCGTGCATGGACCATGCCATCGGGAGATCAATTTATTGGTTGACGTTGGATACAGCACGATGACGTTCTCTCCTAGCTCGAATTCTTTATCTTTTGCTCTTTTGTTGTATTGACTGGCGTACTGTTTTTGCTTTTCTTCAGCACAGCTCTCGGCGAATGTCAAGGCCTTTTCCATGTCTGCTCTTAAATTCTTCAGGTACTTTGCCGGTTGCACTCCAATGTTCGGTGGTAGATTTATTTCTTTGGTCCAGCTTTCTTTAAGGATGGTGAGTGGCCCTCTCGGCAACTTTCCATAGACCAGCAAATACGGTGCCACTCCTGTAGTTGCATTAGGCACTTCTCTCAATGCCCAGACTGTAAATGGAATAATTTTATGCCACTGTCTCGGATTTTCCACAACGACATGATGAATCATTTTCTTGAACGTTTGATTCCATCTCTCCACCAATCCTGCCGCTTCTGGATGTCCTGGCGAATCGAATCGAGGACAACATCCCATCAGTTTCAGAAATTCTCTTGTTAGACTGGCTGTGAAATTCGTTCCTCTATCACTCGTTATCACTGACGGAACTCCCACATCCATGAACAGCTTCATCAAAGCTTCGCATACAGCCTTAGCGGTCAATGACTTCATCAAGAATATTGTCGGCCATCTTGTACATGAGTCCACGATGCACAAACAATACTTATGCCCTGCTGCTGAAGTCGGTTCGATTGGTCCTACGACGTCCATGGTCATTCTTCTGAACGGTACATCCTCTCTTGGTATTGGTGTAATCGGCACTCGATCCATCACCAAACTTCGTGCTTTCAACTGACACTTCTCACAGGACTTGCAGAACTTCACCACATCTCTACGCATTCTTGGCCACACAAAGGACAACTTGATACGTTCCCTTGTCTTCTCTTCTCCCAAGTGTCCGCCAAATACTGACTCATGTGCCAATTCCATCACCTGAATTCTTCTTTCCTTCGGCAACACCAACTGATACACCAACTGGTCCAACATTTGATGCTTCTTATACATCAACCCATTCACCACACTAAACTCTGATCCTTTGTCTTCAGCTATCTTCCACCACGACCTCAGTGACTCGTCATTTCTCTGCTGTTCTTCAAATTTCTTTGCGTCTGCCAATTGTCTTTCATCACTCGTATTCTCGGCAAACAAATCCCTCATACTCGTGTCTATTTCACCATCACTCTCAGAATCATCATCATTATCACGTTCACATGCAACCATCTCTTCTTCAATTTCATTGTTTCCGGATGTTATTCCTTCTTCTTCTTCTTGAACGCTTTGTTCATCATCGCTTTCTGTGTCCTCAACTAGCAAACTTTCATTTGACTTTTCCTCTTCTCCTTCTTCCACTTCTCTTCTCCGACTCTGTGCTCTTGTAGTCACATTCGCTTGCAATTCTCCTTGTAATACACTCACTGGTGGAACCTCTTTCAGTTCTGCGATTATCTCTGGATGCAGCAAGAACTTTTCTTTGTTATCTTTGCACAAGACTGCCGGAATGCTGGCACACACCAAGGTTAAATATGGCGCGATATTTACTCCCTTGTCTTTCAAATCTCCTCCTTCGTTATGACAACTCATCCGCACTTCGATTTTCACCAACTTAGCTGGAATGGGTTCTCCAGCCACACATTGCAAATGTACTCTGCCAATTTCTTCCACTGTCGCTCCTTTCAACAATTCCTCATTGATTACTGGAATCTCAGTACCAGAGTCAATCAGCGCTCTGACTTGCACGGGATGACAACTGTCATCATTTCCACGTATCTCTACATTGACATGCTGTAGTAAAGACTTCTTCGTACGTTGACATTCATCTTTGCTTTCTGTTTCTCGACCAGTATCTTTAATTGGAGCAGAATTTACTATTTCTCTCTGTATAGCAAATTGAGGCGTGCACTTCATCACTGACTTCACTTCCGTTTCGCGGTTGTCTTGTTCTTCAGACTGATTCGGTGCATTCATTACTTGTATCTGATTTACTCTGAGATTTTCTGCACTTCGAGTAAATCTATTTCTCAGATTTGTCATTCTGGGTGGTGCTTTGCAATCCTTTATCAGATGTCGGTCTGACTGACAATTATGGCAACGTTTCTTAACAATCCCTCTCTGTTCAGTGCTCTCCCGCCTGTAATTGTACGCTGTATTGTTTTCTCTTTGGCGTCCCATCACTGGAATTCGACTGTACATTTGTCTGTCACTCGTTGCTTCTCTTCTATCTTGACCAAACTGTCTTCCAGGAGCACCATCATTCCTTGCTTCGTTATTTCTGGCTTGGTTTCCTGTTTCTTTGTTATTACTATTCCACCTGGGTTGCTTCGAACTATTTCCCCATGCTTCATATTTCGGTTTGTCTTGAAACATTAGACCAATTCGATTGTTCACGTGTACGTCTGCGAGTTCTGCCACATTACTAGCTTCAAAGCATTCAGTACCCTCTTTTGCTAGTACGAACTGTAGTGGACCTGGTGGTAGACATTCTTTCAATTTATCCGCCACCAATAGATCAAATAACTTCTCGTAGCTTTTGCCCACTCGCCTACTTCTGACATAATAGTTCAACAGATTCTTCAATCTTGCTGTAAACATCGTGTATGTTTCTTCTGCCGTTTTCCTCGCATCTCCAAATCGTGATCGATATTCTCTCGCTGTCAATTTGAATTCTTTCAGTAAATGTTCTTTCACTATGTCGTAATCGTCTAGATCAGCGAAAGACAATCGGTTCAACACCGTTCTTGCTCTTGGCGTCATTAGTGGCAACAGCAATTTGACCCAAAACTGCTTTTCCACCGTAAAACTGTTGAATGCATTCTCAACTGTCTCAAAATATAATGGCACCTCCATCATATCATATGGCATCTTAGGTAATACGTGTTTCATTGCATCACCTATCCTTTTAATCTTGGACACCATTGTCTCACTTTCTCTGATCCTGTTTCGTTCTGACTCCTCACGGCTTCTTCTGTCGTCTTCATCTCTTTTCTTGAGTCTATTTTGATCTTCTTCCCTACGCAGTTCTTCTTGTTCTATCTTCTGCTGCAACAATTCTAACTGTCTTCTGCGTTCCTCCTTTTCTATAGCCATTTCTCGGAGCTGAGCTTCCTTAAGAGCGAGTTTCTTTTGTTCTAATTCTACTTGTTCTTCCCTTTCTCTTTCCGCTTTTTCCAAATTTTCTTTCTCCATTTTCAATTCTTCCTGTCGAATCTCTTCGGCTCTTTGTAATTCTGCCAAACGCATGGCTTCTTTGTCTTCCTCACGAATCTTTTGCTCTTCAATCTGTTGTTTTCGTATTTCTTCATCACCTTTCCTTGCCCTCTCGTATTCTATCATCAATTCCATTCTTCTTTGTTCTGCTTCGTCACGATCTCTTTTCAGTTGTTCTAGCTGAAGCTGGAACTGCTGCTTCTGCATCTCAATCTCTTGTTGTCTCATCCTTTCTGCTTTTTCCACTCTTTCTTTTTCCTCTAGTCGAAGCTTTTCTGTTCGTTCTTTCTCCTCCTGTCTCCGTTTCTCCTCTTTCTCTTTATCTTCTTGTCTACGTTTCTCCTCTTTCTCTTTATCTTCTTGTCTACGTTTCTCCTCTTTCTCTTTATCTTCTTGTCTACGTTTCTCCTCTTTCTCTTCTCGTCTACGTTGCTCTTCTTTCTCTTCTTGTTTTTGTTCTTTCTCCTCTCGTCTCCGTTGCTCCTCTTTCTCTTTCTCTTCCTGTCTGCGTTGCTCCTCTTTCGCTTTCTCTTCCTGTCTGCGTTGCTCCTCCCTCATCATCATAAATTGCATCAACGCCTCCATAGACATCGGTGCCGGTGGTTTTTCAATTGGTTTCTCCTCAACGCCACCCACTGCACCTTTCTCTTCAGCTTCCTTTTTAAGCCAAACCTCTGCTAATGCTCCCATCAAATTTTCTCTAGACATCTCTTCGACTTCTTCTACGTCTAGACCCTCTTCAATTAATAACTTTATTAATCGATCAGAAGACATCTTCTTTATACTGGCTTGCTTTTGTTCTGTAAGTTTCTCCATCTTTCTTCTTTACTTCAGTGATTACCGTGAAGAAATCGAGGGAGTGGCTATGACTATCTGTGATTGGCTGACTTTAATTCTTATGGCTCCTTGGGTAAACAAGCAAGTTTTGTATACCTCTCTCTGGCGTTGCGTTGTCGTAATGTCGTTCGTATGCCCGTTGTATCTTCTCACCAGTTGTTCGGATGCTCGGACTGCTTCTCCGGTTGATCAAATGCTCAGTTTCCTTCTCCCGTGTGGTCGGCTCCTCAGATTGATTCGATATTCACCGTCCGTAACTTGGCGTCGAAAACGCTTCGTAAGCAAAATCCACTGAAAATATTCCTCCGATTGAAAATATTCCTCCAAATGAAAATATTCCTCCGATTGAAAATATTCCTCCGATTGAAAATATTCCTCCAATTGAAAATATTCCTCCGATTGAAAATATTCCTCCAATTGAAAATATTCCTCCGATTGAAAATATTCCTCCAATTGAAAATATTCCTCCGATTGAAAATATTCCTCCAATTGAGTTCGCTATCCCAACGTCCTTTGCTTGAATTCAGTATCCCACCGCTGTCACCAAAATGTCAACCTCCAATTGACCTTCAAAGTTTTCTTCCTTTTTCTTCAGTGTTCAGTAGCGCAGCCTATGCCTAACCTAGTCACTGTACTTCGGTATCTAAAGCTAGTGTATAAGTTTCTAAAGTTCTTAACTTGTTCAATTACAACAAAGCTCTCTTTCTTGTATTTTCTTCTTCGTTCATAACAACGCAAAATAACACAACAACGGATCAACGACGACAAACGCTTGAATTCAACGACAGCAACGCAACTATTATTATCTAACTCCACTGTTCTCTAAAACGTCTTCTATTCTCTACTACCAACTCCTTCTTCTACAACTTAACTCACTGTCTAGACGTACACTCTTCCCCTTGCCGCTCTGTCCTTCTATCTGTCCGTCTGTCTGTCTGCCTATCCCTCTCTCTCTCGCGCTCTCCGGCGACGGTCGGCCGAGCCGCGCCAACTTTCCCGCCAGTCTGTCACCTGCAGGCCTAACTGTCTAGACGCTGACCTTGAGCTGGTCTATTCGTACGCCTAAACATCGACTGACCACATAGACTATACAACATTAGCTCACATATATATATATATATATATATATAACGTACTGGAGGACATAGAAGACAAAGGAATGGAGTTAAGAAAGGCAATAGAACTCGCAAGAGACCGGCCGAAATGGAGAAGTTTTGTTAGAGCCTCATCGTCGGTGAATACTTGACGGAGGCGAAAGAAAGAAAGAATATATATATATTTAGCATTAGTATTAATAATATTTATATATATATATTATATCGTTACCTAATACCTATGAACAGAATGCAGTGTTAACACCCGAGTGATTGCCGAATGGTAACGAGCTGGCCCGAAGAGCAGAAGCGGGTTCCACCCCCGCTGGCCCCAAGCACAGGGTCCACTCAGCCTTTAACCTTTGAGAGAAAATTAAAAAACGAGCAGCAATTTCACTGCGCCGGTAGGGGCCTGACTTTAATTGGGTTCGGAGGGAAGACCTGACCACCTACCGCCGATGTTCATGTGCAAAGCCACCAGTCCTGAGGGCTGAAGGGCTTTCGCGAAACGAGTATGGCCAATAATTATCATAGTCTATTTTTCCTTTTTATAACCATGCATACTTACTTACTTGCTTACCATGTTATGACTCCGCTATAGATAATTTTCAGATGAAAATAAATTGATAATCAATTCGTGATGTGTACACCACTATACAGTTACTGTAGATCTGGACAGAACATTTAAACTAATTAGATTTGTCTTTTTATCAGTTGAAGAATGAACTTTGTGATGATGTGCGCTATATACGGTATTGTCTATATCATGTATTGATTGTACATTAGATAATATTGATATCCCTGAAAACCCTCACACCAGTTGGCCTGGCATACCGTATATACACGGTGAACCGAAAATAACCGGACATCTACAATAAATAAGAAATTAGCACCAACATGTAACAATATTATTGAGAATAAAACTATTTTTTTCCCAACTACAAACTTAACTAGTTATTTATATTTTTACGCTATATATTCCAGTTGAATCTTGAAGTCATTTAAAATGTTTCAAACAGCACAGCACACAGAGCGACTGAATTAACGGAGGTCAACAAGCAGGCATGCACGGCTTGAGCGATCAAGGCAGTTATTGATGCGCTATCCAGCAAACTTGGTACATTTCAGAGGGCCTAGACCTTAAATTCCTTAATCCCGTGGACTATAAAATCAGATCTGTGATGCAAGAAATAGTTTAGGTCTACAAGAAAAGGTACGTGATGTCGGAGAACTACGTCAGCGTATATATAATACAGGCATGGGACGAATTTGATTAAACAGCTGTAGGCCTAATCGATTCAGCAATTAGTCAGTGGCGAGCGCGTCTAAGTGCGTGTGTTGAGGCCGAAGAAGGAAATTTCGAGCACACATTATAACTAACAAAATTAAAGATAGTTATCTCATTCATGTTCTTTTAACCGAAGCTTTTCCATGTTTTTATTAAAATGTACAAAATTTATTACATAAATTATCGTAACAGCAGGAGATGTTCGGATTTTTCAGTTCACCGTGTGCACTCACTACTTACGGAGAACAGAATTAATCTGCTGCATATATAGGAGTGACAGTATGGTTCCGTCCATGCATTGCATGTGTCTTTTGATACGAAAGTCAATCAAGTGATCAATCAAGCAATCAATCAATTCAGATGACAGCGACACGACGGACCAGACAATCAGTCGAGATGACCGTGTCGTATCGAACGTCTGCGCAATTGATCTATCGTGATCGATATGTGTGTATAAATATATAATAAATTGTATAAGCTTATATATTACATAAAATATACATATATATATATATAATAAAATATTGAAACTGTATATTGTATATATATAATTTATATATATATATAATAAATTATATATACAGTTTCAATCTAACATCAAATATCAACCAATCCGTAATGCATAGCAGTGATTTGTGTGGCGCAATTTGGAAACAGATGATGGGCTGACAGCACATGCGTACTTTCTGTCTCCTGGCCATCAATACATCGGCCATAAATATTATTATACTAGCTGGGATGCCCGGCGTTACCAGGGAATTTTAGGATTCGGGCCTTTTCCCGCCAATCTCTCCCTCCCTCCGTGCCTCCCTCCATCCCACCATCCCTCCCACCCTCCTTCCATCCCTCCCACACTCCCACCCTCCCTCCCCACCATCCCTTACATACCACCCACCCTCCCTCTCTCCCACCTCCATCTCTCCCACCCTCCCTCTCTCCCACCCTCCCAGCCTCCTTTCCACCCTCCCTCTCTCCCACCTTCCCAGCCTCCTTTCCACCCTCCCTCTCACCCTCCCACCCTCCCTCTCTCCTACCCTTTCTTTCACCCTCACTCTCACCCTCCTACCCTCCCACCCTCCCACCTTCCCTCCCACCCACCCTCCCTCCCTACTTCCCTCCCTCCCTTCCTCCCTCCCTCCCTCCCTCTCTCCATCCCTTCCTCTCACCTTCCCGCCATCCGTCCCTCCCTCCCTCCTATTCTTCCTTTCTCCCTGACCTCACCGCACCCACACCCCACCACACTCCAACCTCGACCGGTACGCGACACGTGAAATCCGGATTGGCAAAAGCGCTGTTCTTAAACACCTCTAAAACGGTGTGAACCGCTGCTTTTATAGGCGACCCGTGAAATCCGGACTGTCAAAAACGCTCGCCTTAAACACCTTTGAAACGGTGTCAGCCGATGCCTTTGTGCGTAATTGCGTATGGGACCGAAAGAAAAGTGCTGTGATAAGCCCGAAAGGGCAATGTCCAACAGGGAAAATGAGGGTTTTCCCCCACCCTGGCCCCATGGTGGCAGAGATTCGCAAACCCCTCCGCTGCGTGTCCCCTCCCCGACACAGTAGTGAAGGGGGTCCAGCCATTTGCGCGCAAGACGTTTGCGCGCAGTCATTTGCGCGCCGACGTTTCCGCGCAACGTCATTTGCGCGTTGGACGTTTGCGCGCCGTCATTTGCGCGCCGTCAAAATATGCAAAATAAAGAATCATATAAAAAAGTATTGTTTCTGTACGAAATTACTACTTTAATTTAGCATTTAGTTAAGCTAGGCATCAATGTTTTCTACGAAATAACTACATAATAGTCAACAAATTGAAATGTTATGCGCAATTCCTGTGCGATATTCCCACCATGTTATGTTGCCGTAACGGATATGCCTACCATGTTATGTTGCCGTAACGTAAACAGGAGTACACATCAAAGTGCAAATAAAATAGGCCTACCCATCATACAAGATTTCGCTGTTTGATCATACGAAGACGGCAGACCTAATAGTACAAGTCAATCCACACTGCGCGCGCGCAAACGTCCCGCGCGCAAACGACGGGCATTTTTTGCTGCGCGCAATTGACCGCGCGCAAATGACGGCGCGCAAACGTCCTGCGCGCAAACGACAGGACGCCGTAGTGAAGGTTTGGAATGAAAATGTGCTAAACTGTCAAAATGCATTCCCGTCAAACAGACAGACAGACACACAGAATCTTCTCTTTATTTATTTATATATATATATATATATATTGCAGGGCGCGGTGGTGTAGTGGGAATGTTCGCCGCCTTGCACCCGGAGTGTTGCAGGTTCGAATCCACCTCAACCGGCTGCAGTGTAGGGACCTTGAGCAAATCCTTCACTTGCAATTGGTCAGGCGTTTCGGCGTGAAACTCAGATGCAGTGTCCGCGCTGTAGTCGGGAACGCCTCTGAATAGGTAGCTTGTGGGGACGCTATAGAAATGGAGAAATAACTAAATAATATATATGATACATATACATATCGACATCTGTCGTCTGAACTATACATCCGCTTTTCTCGTCTTATTATTAATCTGATTGGTTTAAATATCTTATTATATTTTATAAGATACGATTCCCAATTTAGGTCGTTTTCATCCGATAATTGGCTTAGTCTCGTTTATCTTTCTGTCAGCTTGACGTGTAGATATATATTATATAGTTTAGAATTTCTTACCTTTCATGAGACGTGTGCTTTGTTTCTCGCTGGTATACGTCTTTCCGTCCGCCCGTCCGTCACAGGTTCGAAACGAGCTTGTTTTGCTGTTTAATTAACAGCACTGTGTCTTATCAGTGATGACTAGTAGCGGCCTCCTCCTTTCTCCCGGCTTGTGACTGGCACTGCCAAAGTATACGAGCAATGGCGTAGTGCGCTCAAGACGATTCTCCTCTTGTGTTATTATATTATGAGCTAAGTCTCTGTCACACTCTGACTATAATTACACACCTCCTATATATGACAAAAGCCCTATAAATGGTCTGCGAGTATACGCTTATCCATTACCGGCTTTGTAAGGATTCACTTCCTATTGCGTATAGACTTTCCTACGCATCTTCTCTCAGTTCGCCGATGATTCTCTTATTTATATATAACCGCGATTCGGTCCGTCAACTTCTCGTCGACATCTTTCATGGTTGTCCAGCTTCATCTGTAGAGAGAGAGACCGATGTGTGTGTCTGTCTCTGTCCCTGGTGGGCTATGATCGTCCGCAGCTGTTACAGTATAGTCTCCCGCTGACTGACGCTTTGCTGCAGTCTGGTGACCGCGCGTTCAATGCCGCGACGATTCGGTCCGCGCCCGTCTTGGATGGACGAACGTGAATGCTCAACGGTTGCATTGGATAGGAACTGCCATTGCTACTGCTGCAGATGATGATGATTGTAGTGGTGGTGGTGGTGGTCGTTGTGGTGTGTTGGCGGGTGGTTGTGTTGGGGTGATGGGTGGCACCGTGGTGGTGTTGGTGGAGGGTTATGGGGTGGATGGGAGGGGTGGGGTGTTGGTGGGGTGGTAGAGGGGTGACCGGACAAAATGGTAGCGGACAAAATGGTTCGGACAAAATGGTATGGATGAAATGAAAGCTGGATTAGTGAATTTTTATATATGAAATAGAAACTGGATTAATGAAAAGACGCATGTTAAATGGAAGCTGGATGAAGGCTCTGCATGGATTTTTTATATATGAAATGGGAGCTGGATTGATGAAAATAACGCTTTAGATGTAGAAGCTGTATCAGGGTATTTTCATAGCTGAAATAGAAGCTGGATTAATGAAAAGACGCATGTGAAATGGAAGCTGTATGAAGGCTCTGCTAGTCTGCATGGATATTTTTATATATGAAATGGAAGCTGGATTGATGAAAATAACGCTTTAGATATAGAAGCTGTATCAGGGTATTTTCATAGCTGAAATAGAAGCTGGATTAATGAAAGATGCATTACAAATGGAAGTTGGTTTAAGGAATCTTATGGCTGAAATTGAAGCTGGATACATCATGAAACACATGAATGAAAGACATCAATTCAGCTTCCATTTCTCAACCATTTTTTCACCAATCCAGCCTCCTTTTCTCAAGCTTTTTTCTTCACTAGAGCTCCACTTCAGCCACAAAAAAGCCATCCACCCTCTATTTCAGAAATAAAATACCCTCATCCAGCTTCCATTTAAACATACCATTTTGTCCGTACCACTTTGTCCGTTACCATTTTGTCCTAGAACCGGTGGAGGTGATGATGATGATCATGATGATGATGACGATGACGATTACGGTGACGACGACGACGACAACGACGACGACGGCGGTGGTGGTGGTGGTGGTGGTGGTGGCTGTGGTGGTGGTGGTGGTGAACTTATGACTTGTGAACATTCTGTGTAAGTCCATTTCATTCTCAACGATAGATGTCGTCCCACTTAGAATTCCGTTCTAATGCTAAACATGATGCTTTGAATCTGCATAGGCATTTTTCATTTTATTTTCGTCTATATGCCTTCATGATAGATGTAACTAATTTAATGTCTTTATTTTGTTAACAAGATGTGAAATTTGCGGAACTCCCATTATCGCCCAAAAACTTGTACAAACCGGCAAAAGAAGAAGATTCCGGTCCTGTGTATAAACGGCCCTTGAGCCTTTAATCTAACTCGATCTGACACGAGGTATAGGATTTCGTGCACTAAATTCTTTAAGCAAATATCGTTTAATATACGGCAAGTGTTTCCGCACGTATGCCCATGTGTCCCAATATGAGCACGCGCCAGGATTGCCAAACAGAATGCATCGCTAAAGAGTCATAAACACCCAAAAAGACAATTTGGTTCACAGGACATTTTTTCTTATCGCAAGTTTTTGAAGCCGATGACTCAGGACATGTATCTTGCGCCCATATAATTATATGCTTGGCAGCCGTATCTGCTTTTCGGATCTGGAATTAATCCCTTGGGGGCCAACGACCGCGATGAGCACGAGCAAAGTTGAGATAAGATTTCGTCGCTGTTTTCACAATAAACTGATTGATTTAATTAAGGTTGGAGAAACCTCAGCGATGTGCGGAAAGCAGGAAAAAATATACATATTTTATATATATATATATATATATATATATATATATATATATATATATATACATACACACATGTATTATACACAAATATATACATATATATGTAATTAAGCATGTATATGAGTAGAGAAATCTCTGTTTTGCATCTAATGCATGCATCGATTAGCTCTGACGAAGATGACGACAGTTTATATAATTATGCCCTAAAGTAAACCAATATTTTTTCGTTTTTAATAGACCTATCAGTCTCTCGTTCTTTAGAAACATTTATTTTCTCCCGGAGTTGTTCGTGCTGAGAGCGCCTCTGAATAGTTATTCTGCGAAAGGCGCTACATAAATGTATAGTTACAATACAATACGATACAATACGACACAATACAATACAATATTATGTTAGATTGCAGATATACAGGGTGCGCCAAAAAAAAGACCCCCAAAAAACCGAGGGTGGTCTCACTAAAAGTGATATAACTTTTGTTCTGTTTTAAATATTTTGATGAAATTTCGGTCATCATGTGTAAATATGAATTGTCTATCAGCCTGTAAAAATTTCATTTTGAAATTCTTACTTTTGGCCAAGATATTGGCAAAAACCTACTTTTTGTTGCGTTACGTTTATGAATCGTCAAAAAACGGTGGGTGGCCTCCCTAAAAGTGGCATAACTTTTGGTTTCTTTGAAATATTTTGATGAAATCTGGCCATCATATGTAAATATGAATTGTCTTCAAGACTCTAAAGTTTCATTTTGAAATTCTTACTTTTGGCCAAGATATTGGCAAAAAACCTAGGGGGGTCTTTTTTTTGGCGCACCCTGTACAAGTATTGAGACGCCAGTCCAGTTGGGATTGCATCAAACTAACAATCTGCTTACATATGCCGTGGTAGAGAAAATGAGGTTGCTAGTATTTGACACCATCAGTGGTTTCCTCTCACAATATATAATATCAATAAATTATGTATATAGCCAAATTCCTTTCGGTATTATACCAGTAACTGGAACTTCTCTAGATGCGTAGATATTTAAACATCGGACTTGAGACTTTGCTAAGAAGCGATGTTATCCATAGCAGGTCTTTTTGTAGGAATTCAATAGGTAAGAATCTGACTAATAGTTTTAATCGGGGCAAGAAATGATTTGGATGTAGCCTATATATTATTTGTCTATGAGGTCATTTATTTTTGGAGCGCCTTTTCTATGTACATATTGTATGGCCTACTCATTGCAGACCGACATGTAACTATTAAACCTGTGTCCTATAGTTTTGCAGCTTTTGATAGCAATAATTGGACATCTATTGCTATCACAGGTTTAATACGAGAATTTCATTTGTTCGTTTAGTTTCGCAGATAGGAATAGCACCCATTGTCATTAACAACTATTGTCATTAACGCCCATTGTCATTAACGACTATTGTCGTTAACACCTATTGTCATTAACAACTATTGTCTGCGGCATTGATTTCCCAATGTCTTCCTCAGCGTGGGTGGAGGGCTTTTCCCTTTCTAAAAATAGACTATCGACCTACCCGTAATGACCCTGATCATTCAACGCCAAACACCGGATGTGAAAGAAAATATTGAGCAGGAGGACAAACGCAATGCACGGTGCCCAGTTCTCCCGTCATGCATTGCAAAGCGTCACAGTCAGACGAAGAAAGCGAAGAAAACTCTTTGTTTCCTGCTGAAGCAATTAATTCGCAACGAAACAAAGGACGACATTCAGAG
>OX457051.1:10545597-10550597 GCA_949752735.1 Lumbricus terrestris | reverse complement strand
TTTTAAACCGAACAAAAGTTATATCACCTTTAGTGCAACTGTTTTTGACGATTCAAAAATATAACGCAACAAAAAGTTTTTAAAAAACCGCGATTTTATAAAGTCACATGTCAAATAAAATTGATATCTCGTTCCCTCTCACAGTGCGAGACCTTGGCATTACTTTGGATCAATAGCTCAATGTCTCAAGATCCCTCTCTCATAGTGCTACTATGACACTTGCATACATGCCTTTGTCACAAGTAGAATTGATTACTGCAGTTCGATACTCGAGGGTTTGCCACTCGGACTAATTGGGGACAGGTCGGCAACGGGGGAGATTTTGGCTCCTAGAGCTCGCACTTCTACCGCCTTGAACGAGTTCTTCGTTCGGTTGCTCGCCTCATTGGCCGCATTCCTAAATATGCCCCCGTCTCTGCTTATATGCGTGACGTTCATTACTGGCTCCCTGTTTCATAGCGCATCTCCTACCGAGTTGCTGCACTTGTTTGGCGTTGCCTTATTAATTATTGTGCTCCATCGTACTTGTCTAGCCTTAGTCGACCTGTCTCCGACCTTGCAGCCCGTCGAACTCTTCGTTCTGCGACAACGGTGGAACTTTTGGTTCCTCGAGCTCGCACTTCTATCAGACAGCGCCGAGCCTTTTCTATTGTTGGTCCCGATATATCTGGAATGGCCTCCCACTAACCTTGCGACTTATGCCTAGACTAAATTCACCTGTTTTTATAAGTTACCCAAGTTTTACTTTTTAGCTGTGGCTGGACTGGGAGCGCCTCTGAGTAGGTTTCTTAAAGAGGTGCTATATAAATTCCCGAAATGAATGAATGAATTCTTTTCTTTCGCGCATGCTACTGCTCCAGGTCTTGTCGGAGCGTGGACTGGGATTCGGGTGAATTCGGTCAGCTGGTGGGGCATCCTTACTTTTCTTTAGTTTCCCCGAAGGTACTCACAGGGAGGGCGCTCCCGGATTGACCCAGGTTTCGGGAACGCGGATGCCATCCTCCCCAATGAACGAACAAATAAATAGGCAAGAATCCACTATAATATGATAGGCTACTTTATATTTAACTGCTGCAGTTGCGTAGCCAGGAATTTATTATAGGGGGATGGTTTGGGGGTTTATGGCCTGGCCGGATGCCCTTCCTGACACCAACCCAACAGTACTTCAGTAAATAAAAAGGGAATAAAGTAACAAAGGGAATAAAGTAAGAAAAACAAATGTTACTACAACAATTGTTTTGTTTTTTCTTGTTTAAGTGGATAAATAACCTTTAAAAACTTTTTCTAAGCCAATGGGGGGTTTAACCCCCGAAACACTCTCAGATACTGTCAAAACACTTGGGGCCACTCTGCTCTGCTCATGAACAGTATTCGCAAACTCGCATTCCGTCCGCACATCGCAGATAATTTGTAAATCTTGTTTCTATCACATCAGGGCAAAACGTGACATCAAGCAGGTCGACTCCGACTATGAATAGATCTCAAGCCATTGCTTGTTTTCTTGTCTCCTCTCGCCTCAATTGATTGCATACTAATTCGGTTCTGTGTGCTAATTCGGTTTTTGTATAGGTCCATCAGACATCGAGCTCTTGCAATTAACTATAGGCTGCAACGCATACAAAACTAATTCGTTCGGCTGTGTTGCGCACAGTGGCGTATACAGCTAGCAAGGTTTTTAGGGTCTCTGTGCAGGGTTTCGGTGGTGGGCCCAGGGCCGGATTAAGAAATGTGGGGGCACTGTTCGGAAAAAAATTCGGCGATATTCGGACGAAAACTCTGATAACCTTTTTTTAGTCGTTTGATAAAATTTCTATAGAAAGTAGGGTCTACAGATTTTTCCCTGTAAAAATAGCTGACGACCTTTTTAAAAAGTTTTTTGGTCGAAATTTTCTCACAATATACCAATTTTTCCCTATAAAATTGTTTCGTATGTGTGGAGGCCCCATAAAGTGTGGGGCCTACATGTTCGGCCGAACATGTTAAACATGCCTTAATTCGGCCCTGGGTGGGTCCTCTCGATTTCAAACAAAAGGCTCTGCTGAAACACCAGGCTCTTTTGCGGCAGATTCTATTTTCATATTTCGCACCCCAAATTAAAAAAATTAGCTTACTACAATTTTTTAAAATTATTTTCTGACACCACTGACGGGTTTTGTATTAAAAGATTTAAATCTAATTCTTGGACATCCCGGCTTCAGCCAAGAAAACTATTGAGTGTGTACGCTGTGCATGCTTGTAGAATTGATCATATAATATAATAATTATAATATGCACACATTACATAAAATTTTATGAATTAAATGTCCACTTGCATTGGTGAACTGTCAGTGTACGTGCGTGCGTCTTTGTAAACTGTACGTGTGCACGTGTTGATGTATCAGGCCTCGTTCATATATATATAGGCTAGCGCGTGTTTTCAGGCACTGGAGGGCGCTGACGCATAGGCCACTGTCCCTGTTTTGTTGGACTTTTCTGTCCTTATATTATAATTATTCTTTTCTTCGCACATTCATTGATGGTGGTCTGTCTGTTGCTTTCTATGCGTCTCTGTCCGTCTTAATATAGCGTTGCGTCCGCTCTGATTTAATCTAAATACTTTTATAGCGCCTCCAAAATAAGGAAGGATCGATCTAAGCACATCAAGGCGCTATAGAACGGCGTCTTTAGTGCGTAATAAAGGCTTCGCACAGATGGCTAACTGACTAACGAGAAAGCCACGATGGCTGTAGACACACGAATAGGTGGAGCCATAAATCTACACTCACCACAAACAAACGTCTGCAGTCTTTCCATAAATAATTCTACCTAAGGTTGCCAATTGAGTAGGCATCATCATCGTCGTCGTCGTTGTCATCATCATGGCCGTTATCGCCGATGTCGGCAATAAAATATGGATGGATGGATGGATTATATGGATGGATGGATGATTAGAGGTATAAATGGATGAATGGATTATGTGGATGGATGGATGGATGGATGGATGGATGGATAGATGGATGGATGAATGGATTATATGGATGGATGGATGGATAGATGGATGGACGGATGGATGGATGGATGGATAGATGGATGGACGGATGGAGGTATAAATGGATGAATGGATTATATGGATGAATGAATGGAGGGATAAATGAATGGATGGGAGGATGGACATAAACATAAATTCAGACAGACAGGTAGGCAGACAGGTAGGCAGTCAGGTAGACAGACAGGCAAGCAGAAGGTAGGCAGATAGGTAGGCGCATAGATAGGTAGATTATAGATAGATTAACAGAGATTGACAGATAGTTAGATCTAGAGATTTATGTATAACAGAATGAAAAGACAGAATTTATAGGCCTAATATACATAAAAAATTATATATCGAGAGCGAACGCATGAGAGATTCTCAAACGAAAGTTACTGATTCCCAAGCATGTATGTTGAATATCGATTCTAGAGTCATCCATTGACCCACTGAGATTCTAGAGTCATCCATTGACCCACTGAGATTCTAGATTCATCCATTGACCCACTGAGATTCTAGATTCATCCATTGACCCACTGAGATTCTAGAGTCGTCCATTGACCCACTGAGATTCTAGAGTCATCCATTGACCCACTGAGATTCTAGATTCATCCATTGACCCACTGAGATTCTAGAGTCATCCATTGACCTACTGAGATTCTAGATTCATCCATTGACCCACTGAGATTGTAGAGTCATCGATTGACTCTCTACGATTTTAGAGTCATCCATTGTCTCACTGAGATTCTAGACTCATCCATTGACCCACTGAGATTTTAGACTCATCAATTGACCCACTGAGATTCTAGACTCATCCATTGACCCACTGAGATTCTAGAGTCATCCATTGACCCACTGATATTTTAGACTCATCAATTGACCTACTAAGATTCTAGAGTCATCCATTGACCCACTGAGATTTTAGACTCATCAATTGACCTACTGAGATTCTAGACTCATCCATTGACCCACTGAGATTCTAGAGTCATCCATTGACCCACTGAGATTCTAGACTCATCCATTGACCTACTGAGATTCTAGAGTCACCCATCGACCCACTGAGATTTTAGACTCATCAATTGACCTACTGAGATTCTAGACTCATCCATTGACCCACTGAGATTCTAGAGTCATCCATTGACCCACTGAGATTCTAGAGTCATCCATTGACCCACTGAGATTCTAGAGTCACCCATTGACCCACTGAGATTCTAGAGTCATCCATTGACCCACTGAGATTCTAGAGTCATCCATTGACCCACTGAGATTCTAGAATCATCCATTGACCCACTGAGATTCTAGAGTCACCCATTGACCCACTGAGATTCTAGAGTCATCCATTGACCCACTGAGATTCTAGATTCATCCATTGACCCACTGAGATTCTAGAATCATCCATTGACCCACTGAGATTCTAGATTCATCCATTGACCCACTGAGATTCTAGAATCATCCATTGATCCACTAAGATTCTAGAGTCATCCATTGACCAACTGAGATTCTAGATTCATCCATTGACCCACTGCATGGAGTAGTTGTGTAAATATGAAGGTTTTTGCTTCGCTGCTTTATTTCCAGCTATGCGGCCAGTAAACCGACTGAAGCGTGGAAGAAATGCAAATCCATTCAAATAGATATATGATATTACATCAAGCGCTGTTTTACACGTCTGCGGAAGCCGTAGCCTAACTGGCGTCACAAACCCGGTGTAGCATTCAGCAGGATAAGAAAGGAAACAAAAGCGTCTGGGTGGAAAATATTTGTCAATGTATCAATATGTATGTATGTATGTATGCGTGTATGTTTGTATGTATGTATGTATGTATGTATGTATGTATATATGTATTTATGTATGTATGTATGTATGTATGTATGTATGTATGTATGTATGTATGTATGTATGTATGTATGTATGTATGTATGTATGTATGTATGTATGTATGTATGTATGTATGTATGTATGTATGTATGTATGTATGTATGTATGTTTGTA